>LIEC01011200.1:0-67176 GCA_001925005.1 Drosera capensis
GACAAGATTGCAAAGTATAGAATAACAAAAAGAGCTACATCCTTAACAACCTCGCTGTTAGTTCAGGAACATGTCTTCATAAATGACACGAACAGCCAGCTGCTCTGGAGTGCAACGCTTATGTTAGAAAATTCTGCAGTTCCTTTCCCCTCAGATCGAATATACCATGGCTGCCGCCATGCCTCTCCTGCTACATGCCTTCATCGTCTTCCTTTCAAGACTCTAACAGCCCAAACACTCCATTCACATCACCTCCATTTTACACACTGCAACTTCAAATAAGCCATAACCAAACCTATCACCTCCTTACTAAATGGACACTCGAAAAAAAGATAATCCCTGGTCTCAACACCATTATCACACAACATACACCTATCATCATCAAGCACCCAATGCTTATACAGCCTCACTCTTGTGTTCAATCTATGTTTATACATAAGCCAAAGGATGAAGTTATGCCTTGGCCTTACACCCCTTCCCCAGACTAATTTCCATACAACCGAAGCACTGGAACTGCTATTAATCAAAACACCATATGCAGAAGCTGGTGTGAAGATATCATCCTTCCTCCCGTGCCATTGCATAACACCATTTACGCATCGTACATGGGACAAGAATACATCGAGTTGCAAGCACAGATTTTCAGTCCTAAGAACTCGAAGGTTTAGCCTGGACTTCCCATATACTCTTATGCTTTAAATGAAATTCATGAACCCACTTAACCCGAAGCGTATGATCACTAACAATGTCCTTCTTAGTCAAGATTTAGGTCAACATTCGTAAAGCGTATGATATAGTGGACTGGGAGTTTGTTGAGGAGCTTCTTTGCCATCTTGGATTTTCATAGAGGATTCTGCAAAGATTACTGACTTGTTTGAGTACTCCTACCAGTTGTTCTGAATGAGGAGACATGTGGTTTTTTTAAGAAAAGAGAGAACTGAGACAAGGTGATTCAGTCTCTCCATATGTTTTTGTGATCTGTGTTGAGTATCTTGCCAGGGCCTTTAAGCATATGGTGAAGAAGGGTGGGTTTCATCCCAGATGTAAAAGGACAAATGCCATTCAACTTTCTTTATGGATGATCTGATGATTTCTTTATAAAGTCGATGTGACTTCAGTTTCATTGATTAAAGATGTCTTAGTGCATTTTGCTAGTAATAGTGGGCTCAAGATGAGTGAAGAAAAGAGTTCACTCTTCATGGCAGGGGTAGATGATGATTTGCAGTAGCAATTAGCCCTCTTGTTGCAATGCCAGATGGGTATGTTCCCTGTAAAATATTTAGGCATACCTTTATCCCCTTGTAGGCTAATATTTGCCCATTTTAAGCCTCTCATGGAGCGTGTTATGGCTCGAATATCCTCATGGCAGTCCAGTCTTCTTTCTTATGCTGGAAGATTGCAGTTTGGTGCATCTATTTTACAATCCCTACAGACATATTGGTGCCAAATGTTTATTATCCCTAAAGGGGTATTGCATGAAATTGAGGGGAAGCTGTCATGAAAGCAAATAAATCACTGGTGGTCTGACTGGAGGTATGTACTCCAAAAATATGGGGGTGGATTAGGTCTCAAGCGGCTTGAGGAGTGGAATAAAACTTTTTTCTTCAAACATGTTTGGGCCCTTGAATAGAAAAATGATATGCTTCGGGTTAAGTGGGTTCATGAATTTCATTTAAAGCATAAGAGTATATGGGAAGTCCAGGCTAAACCTTCGAGTTCTTAGGACTGAAAATCTGTGCTTGCAACTCGATGTATTCTTGTCCCATGTACGATGCGTAAATGGTGTTATGCAATGGCACGGGAGGAAGGATGATATCTTCACACCAGCTTCTGCATATGGTGTTTTGATTAATAGCAGTTCCAGTGCTTCGGTTGTATGGAAATTAGTCTGGGGAAGGGGTGTAAGGCCAAGGCATAACTTCATCCTTTGGCTTATGTATAAACATAGATTGAACACAAGAGTGAGGCTGTATAAGCATTGGGTGCTTGATGATGATAGGTGTATGTTGTGTGATAATGGTGTTGAGACCAGGGATTATCTTTTTTTCGAGTGTCCATTTAGTAAGGAGGTGATAGGTTTGGTTATGGCTTATTTGAAGTTGCAGTGTGTAAAATGGAGGTGATGTGAATGGAGTGTTTGGGCTGTTAGAGTCTTGAAAGGAAGACGATGAAGGCATGTAGCAGGAGAGGCATGGCGGCAGCCATGGTATATTCGATCTGAGGGGAAAGGAACTGCAGAATTTTCTAACATAAGCGTTGCACTCCAGAGCAGCTGGCTGTTCGTGTCATTTATGAAGACATGTTCCTGAACTAACAGCGAGGTTGTTAAGGATGTAGCTCTTTTTGTTATTCTATACTTTGCAATCTTGTCATTGCCTTGCAAGCTGAGTTAGGTATGTAAACGGATAGAAGTGATATTTTGAAGATAAATGAATTAACAGGTTGATGAACATTAATTTATTATTGATTTTTTTAATTGTATTTAATTTCTTGAACCAATCAAAAATCACAGAAGTATACTTAATTGTATTTAATTGTATACCCTCGGGGTGCAACTTAGGGGTGACAATTCCGTAAAAGTTGAATTATTTTCCGATTTCGGTTAATTGAAATTAATTCGTTTTTTTGAAAAATAAAAAATTGAAACCAAACTGAAAAAGTTCGGTTTCGGTTTTTACCGAAAACATGAAAAATATAATCGAACTTTTGAAAAATCTAAGTATTTTGACAAAATCAATTAGGATTTATATTCCAAAAAACTAAATTAAAAATTAATATTTAATTTCAAAAAAAAAAATACATCTAGATATATTTTAAAAAGATTGTACTTTTTAGTATATTCATTTTTATAAAAAAAAATCAATCATAAATTTCGGTTATTTGGTTAATCGAAAAACCAAAAAACATGTCAAACTAAAAATCGAAACCAAAACCGAATTTAGCCTAAGAGCTAATGTGTCAAAATTTGCATTGACATGCGTACCAGATCAGAATATTGTAATAATTTTACGACGGAGAGAGTATTAGTTATAGTGACCTAAGGGTGAGAAAAATGAACCAAAAATCGAAAATAAGGTTAACCGAATCGAAATTTTAACTCGATTTTGGTTTTTGCGGTTTTTTTATTCTCAGATTTTAGGCTAAATTCGGTTTCGGTTTCGATTTTTAGTTTGACATGTTTTTTGGTTTTTCGGTTAACCAAATAACCAAAATTTATGATTTATTTTTTTTATATATAAAAATTAATATAATAGAAAGTACAATCTTTTTAAATATATCTAGATGTACTTTTCTGAAATGTCGCCTTCTTATTCTTAAGGCTTTGATCCTGACGCCCTTGCCTCTCTGTCCGAAAATGGGTCATAAGACCGGTTCGCTTCCATTGATGACCTTGCCGCAACTTATCTTCATCGTTCAATTGCCTCTAAGGCATTGTGTTACACCTTATATGTCTGGATTTTGCGTTATTGTCAAGCATCCCATTCACTACTAAAAGAAGGACACTCCTTTCCTACCATATCTATCCAGCAAATCTTGACTAAGAAGGACATTGTTAGTGATAGACCTGTCACTGACAAACGCACTCTGAGCCGGAGCTATTATGAAGGGAAGAATCCTTCTCACTCTGGCTGCCAACATACGAGATTAAACCTTTATACAAGGTATTACAGCAGGAAATAGGTCTATAATCACTAATAGAGGAAGCATGGTGTGTTTTAGCTATGAGATGCATAGGGGTGGAGTTAATTTGCCTAAGCAGCTGGCCATTGTGAAAGAATTCTAAGACAAATTTTGTCACCTCATTGCCCGCTATACCCCAACAGACTTGAAAAAGTAGGAGGTATACCCATCCGGACCTGGAGCCTTGTCATTATCCATGACAAATACAACACTCCGTACCTTAGCCCTTGTAAAATCAGCATCGAGCACTATTTTCAGCTTAACTATAAGAGCTGCCCCCTCCCTAACTATCTCAGGTTGGATTTTCTCCCTTCTCGTATAAGTAATACCCAAAAGCCCCCAATAGAACTAAAGTACTTCCTCCCATATTACAGAAGAAGAGCATGCCAGAGAACTATCCTTCCTCATCTAAGACTGAACTACATTCCTCCTCCTCCAATCCTTTATCATTGCATAGAAATATTTAGTACTCATGTCTATATCCTTGCACCACTTCCCTTTCATTTGCTGCCTCAAATAGTCTTGTAAAGGATCAAGTGGAAATACTCCCTCTGACGCTCCTTAAGACTTGTATTTTCTGAAAAAGCCACTCTTAATGCATCCTGCGCTTTGTATAGCTGCTCCTTAAGACTGAACATGCTTGATTCTCCTCAAAGACTGCTTCAACTGCTTTAACTGCTCACAACACGATACATAGCATAGCCCTCTACTGAGCCACTCCAGACCTCTACTGAGCCACGATACATAACTGCTCACCTTGGGTGAAGTAGAAGTAGATGGAGTTGCCTCTCCTGTCGTATGTGATGAATAACCTACACCAGCAGTTGACTCTGGTGTGCCTCTCACACCTTCCGATTCTTCTACAGCTGGTTTGGAATTTGAATTCTCAGATAAGACGAATTCTGACAATCTGCCATTAGTACCTACACTCCAGTTTCACCCAAGGTTTTCTTGGAAGATCACATCCCTGCTTATATGAAGTTTCTTCTGATGAGGATTGTAAAGACGATGTGCCTTACACCCTTCCTCCACTCCAAGGTAAACCATGGACTGGCTCCGATCATCCAACTTCTTTGGATGTGGTACTGTCACCTTCGCATATGTTGTGCAACCAAATACTCTCACATGCTCGAGATGGGGTTTACGGTCATTCCAAACCTCGTATGGGGTGTGCTCTCCTAACGTCTTTATGGGAAGTCGATTCAGCAGGTACACCACATGTCTCACGGCTTCTCCCCAGAACTCGGCAGGAACATACATGCTCTTGAGTAAGGATCTAACAGTAGCCATCACGGTCCGATTTCTTCGCTCCACAACACCGTTTTGCTGAGGAGTATACGGTGCAGTGAAATGCTCTGGATACCCCATTCTTCACACAGTCTCGTAAATTCTTTCGAGAGAAATTCTCCTCCACGGTCCCTTCTCAAGATCTTTATTTTGTGATTAGTCAAGTTCTCTACCTGAACCTTGAACTTCTTGAAAACGGAACGTGTTTCGTCTTTTGTTTTGAGTGTATAGACCCACATCCAACGGCTATAGTTACCAGCAAGTGTGCTTGGTGTGATTGGCCCACATAGATCAGCATGCAGCAACTCAAGCGGCTTTTTTGCTTTGTAGGTCGTTTGGTCTGGGAATGAGAGCCTAGTCTGCTTAGTTGTCAAACAAGCCTCACTAAGCTTGTTTGGATGTGTCACCTTTGGAACTCCAAACGTCATCTGCTTCTCTCCCATGAGTTTCACTGTATGAAAGTTGACATGACCGAGTCTGACATGCCATAATCATGTCGGATCGTCGAGACTGGCTAGAAAACAGATCGGTTTGGCTAACTTCAAACTGATCTTGTATAAGCGACTTGATGTTCGCTTTACGCACATCAGCAATCTGCCGTTGTCATACACCCTCATGGCTTCTCCCACCATGTTGACTTTGACCCCAGTCTCTGTCATTTGTCCCAGGCTTATGATATTAGTGCATAACTTTGGAATATAGTATACCTCATTAAGGATATACTGGTCTCCATTCTTGCATTGAAATATGATCGTCCCTTTGCCCATGACTTGAACGTCCGAGCCATCGCAAAATCTCACCTTCTCGGAGATCCTTTCATCAAGTTCTTGGAACATTTCTCGTCTCCTGTCATATGGTTGTTGGCACCGTTGTCTAGGTACCAAATATCCTTAGTTGCTGTCTTCACCTCGTCCTCGTGAAATGCCTGTAACACCCTCTTTTCTTTAGGTTGTATGGCGTCTCGTTGCTTAGTTTCTGTCTCCTCCTGAGACATGGAAAGTAATAGCGCTGACTTGTCACGGGGAACGCGTGTTTGTTTCCTTTCATCGTCTCTCCGCATGCCACGACACTCTGATGCATAGTGTCCCATCTTACCATAATTGAAACACTTGATGTGACTTTTATCACGGCTGCTGCTGCCGGTGCCTCCCGTACTTTCCTGGCGCATTGTATTACTTCCGCCTCGGCCGCCCCTTCCGTGACCTGGTCCACGTCACTGGCTTTTACCTCGGTTTGAGGTACCAAAACCGCGTCCCTGACTAGACAGCGAAGTTTCCCCAGGCTATTCTTCTGGGTTGTCTGCCGCTCGGTTTGAGTAAATTGTTCGATCCCGGCAACGATTGTGAAGTACTTATCAGGTACACAATCGAGTAATTTCTTGACGAGTGCAGCATCGTTAAGATCTGCACCAAGGCTGAAAAATCGGCTGGACATGCCACTGAGTTTTCTGGCGAACTCGTCAATTGACTCCGGCTCCTTCATCCGCAGTGCATCAAATTCACTTTTAAATATCTGCAACCGAGCCTTCTTTACTCGATCGGCATCGAGGTACCTTGTCTTCAAGTTTTCCCAAATTTCTTTCGACGTCTTCTTCTTTGCAATCTGAAGAAGAACATCTTCGGGAATTGCCTGGAGGATATAGGCACGCGCCTTCTTATCTTTTCTAGGATTGACTTCATCTTCCTCCGCTGGTTCGACCATCTCCCATACTTCCTGAGCGTTTAGGATTGTCTCCATTTTTATTATCCATACCGTATAATTTGAGGAGTTCAGCATCGGAAAATTAAACGAAATTCCGCCGCTCTCTTTTGACGTTTGTTGGGGAATAATTGACATTTTTTTAAAAAAAAATAAATCTCTTAATTACGAAAATGCCCATTGACTTCGTAATTACGAAAATACCCCTTGACCACGTCATTACGAAAATGCCCCTTGACTTCGTAATTACGAAACTGCTCTTTGACCTAGTATAAAAGGCTTCTTTTTTTTCCCTCTTTTTTGCTCACAATGGCCGCCTTCCCTCTTCTTCTTTTTTTCCCCTGTTCTTGTTCTTCTTCTTCCTTACTCCACCACCAACTTCTTCTTATACATCCAAATATTTCGGATTAAGAGACAACAAAGAAACGAATCGATCTCTTATCGTGCTTGTTCGTCTTTGGTAGCATCGTTTGTTGACCTCTGCGATGGTGCGGTTGGCCGGATTCGGGCTGCCTTGACTTGAGCAGCGGTTGTGGATCGATGTTTGCTTATGGCGGTGGTGGCCGGATCGTCGTGGAACTCTGATACCAAATGTAAGTTTGATACAAGGAGATTTGATGGGTTAAAACCCTTTTCTGATTTCATTTTATTATTTGATTGAGGTGCATTGATACATTGAATTGCTAATCTATTTATAGTTTTAAATCAACGAATTATAAAACACGTTTTTTGTCAACAAATGTGAATGTTCAATGGTGGCCGGTGGAATAGTGATCGCTGCTAAAAAAAACGTATTCTTTATTTTTGGTCAAGATTAGTGGCCTGATCAAGATTAGTGACGAACAAGTGTATTTAATCACATATTAAAGTTTGAATGAACAGGAATATTATTGTGTGATTTCCCTCTCCAATTCTTCTCTTCTTCTCTGGTTTCTTCTAAATCCTCTTTTCCTCTCTTCTAAATCTATCTTAATTCCTCTTTTCTTCCATCGTCCTACATCAGATTGTGTATTCCTGTAGTTGTCATTTGGTCATGAGGCCCTGAGTTTGTATTTCTTGTTTCCTCACCAAAATGTAATTGTGGGCATGAAGGCGTACGATACAAATGAAAACGGGCTTGTAATGGAACCAGCAATGAAATGGGCTGGAAACCCTAATATAGTTTTGGTTGTCAAGCTGTTGTCGCTACGGATCAGGTTTCAGGTATGCTGACTATGTCGACAGATGTCTACAAAGTCCATGATGGCATTGAGTCAGTAGTATGTTTAATCCTAAGAACATGTACTTATGTTTCTCAGCTGGTGGACTTACAAGTATTTGCGGCTCCAAGGATACGTCTGAAACCCTTGGTTCCAACCTTTCCATGCTTTTCAAGCATAGTGGTTTCATTGATAGAGAAGGCACGTACATATCTGAACCCAATTCTGTTGCAATGTCTTACGGCATTCATCTCTAGTTCAGTTTTGCAGTCCATCGAATTCTTCGCTTTATAAATGCATCTAATTATCTGCACTCTGATTTTTATTTATTTTTTATTTTTTATTTATTTTTGTAGCCTCATGTGGATTTTGGGTTGAATATATTAGGAGAAGATATCATGCCTATACCTGGGCTTTATCAATTTGTTCAGGTGCAAGCAGCTGACTCCGTTTAGGCTAGGAATTACGCAAATGTCTTCACAACTATTCTCTACCGCTTACTAATTCATCTGTTGACAGAAAACCATCGAGAAACAAATCGCAAACCTTTGTCACTGGCCTCAGTTTCTTGAAGTTCCAATCCTCTCGAAGTATGACTTCTATTAGGAGGTTTTTGTGTGTGTGTGTGTGGACTTCTATTTGCAGTTTCATTACCATGTTTCCTGAATGTCAGGGAATTTTCATTTTTCGGGTTTTTTTCTAAGCAAAAATTTTCAAGAAATATATTAAGTCGGGTCTCTACGATGCATTTGTCACTCGTTGTCATCCTTCCGTTCACAACTGGTCTTTCTTGTGGCCTAACAGGTCAACCTCGAAGAAGCCTGTGGGAGTTTTGCACGTGAAGGTTGTCCGAGTACTCAAACTATTAAAGATGGATGCCTTGGGAACATCTGATCCTTATGTTAAGCTCAGTTTGACCGGTGAGAAGCTACCAGCAAATAAAACATCAATCAAGAGGAGGAACCTCAATCCCGAGTGGAACGAGAGCTTCAAGCTGATAGTGAAGGATCCAGTAACTCAGGTTCTTGAGTTGCAAGTCTATGACTGGGACAAGGTTCGTCTTTTCATTTCACCACCACCATGCAATAGTAAAAGTTCTTGATTGAATGATGTTCGACTATTCCTTTTCTTGCTTCAATGTGAAGGTAGGTGGACATGACAGATTGGGAATGCAACTGGTTCCTCTGAAGCAGCTAATACCCCAAGAAACAAATTAATTTACCCTCAGATCTGTTGAAGAGTTCCAACCTGAGTGATGCCCACACCAAGAAGCCTAGAGGCAAACTTGTAGTGGAGCTGATGTTTGATCCTTTCAAGTATGACAACCCGAGTTTTAAGAACTTCGACGAAAAATTAACTTAGAAAGAAAGCGTAGTTAGATGTATATCGTTTAGTGCAAGTTCGAGCGAGGCAGGGATTCTTTTGGTCACTTTTATTGGGGCAGTGGAGGTTGAAGGAGAATATCATATCAATCCATATTGTCAAATCCTGTACATAAGCGAAAAGAATAAGACAAATGTGATTCAGTTAGTCAAACTTTCGATATACCTCAATGACTATCTGAATATTTCTGGTTAACATTAGACTATATGCAATCAGATTTGTTAATCGGCTGACTCTTGCATATGTTGAGGAAGTCTGGGAATCCACGTTGGAATGAAGAGTTTCAATTCATGATGGATGGACTGCCTATGAATGAAAAGTTACGTATGGAGGTCTTGAGCAAGCGTAGACATCTTGCATTTTGGAGGAAAAAGTAAGTGTCTCCAGTCACGAATGTGATTCGTAACATCAAGTCCATTATGAACCATTCTGAAAGTAGTTGTCGAATTCGACATCAGGTTAAATCAAAATGAGAAGATACGATGCATTAACTTGATAGGCATATCATCTGCATTTGCCCTTGATCACGGAAGTTGGGTGCACTGAACTAAGATACTTTACACGATACTATTTGGTCCGAGATGATACATCTGCTGATAACACTTCATTATTTCTTTTAAGATATAGTTTGTTCTGGTCTAAGCGGTCGTGCGATGTATATCTTCACTTTGGATGTCCAAGGTCTACAACTATATTAGTAATAACTAATGTGTCCGTCCTTGGTGTAGGAAACATTGGGACATGTAGATATCAGCTTATCGGCCGTCCTACTCACTGGCGTATCAACGAAAAATACAACCTAATCAACTCGAGGGACGGTGTCACACATGTGGAGTTGGAATGGCAAGCAACCTGGAGATGCATGCAGAAATCTGATGCTATGGATATGTATTTTTCAGGAGAGTGTGCAGCTCTTATGAAGATCAATGGTTTTGGACGGGTTCGATCAGTCAAATCCCATTGTCCTAGTCCTGCTATGCTTATCTTAGTTTTTTTTTTTTTTTTTTTATCGAAGTGTGCAGCATGCGTTATTGTGGAGTAGATCCATGTCCATGTACAGGGAAATATTGTGGAGTAGCTTAAATTTTAGGGAATGTATCCTTGGATATGATGAATGTAAGAGGTATATTCTTGTGATTCGAGGTAACTTCACAACATTATTATTCTCTCTGAAATGGTCTTTGCTTCTCTATATCGTTCGGGCTATGATCTTTCCTGGGCTTATCTTTCAGGCTGACATTGTGCCTAATTGACCTCATAAGTAAACTCCACACAGAAGTGTTGTCCATATAGTCACATACCTACACGATTATTCGGTATAATAACGATGGAAAAGGTACCCCAATCCAAATGCTCATTATAGAGGCTACAGTTCGCACTCCAACAACTTGATGACAAAAGCGGGGTGGAATTGGAAATGTTCCTTTTCATCATAGAAAAAGGCCTAAGCTTTCTAGTTGACTTGCACCCACAAAAAAGCCTGTCAACTTTTTGTCGAAGGGAATCCGATTCCCTTCTCCTCATCTGCACTTACCACTACACCACCAAGGCAAAGCTTTTGAGGTGATCCTTTTACTAATGGGTCTCTACTCATGTTGTACAAATGATTCTTCTTCATAGTCTCTTAAAGACATCATGCATGTTGGAGGGATCATTACTCATGTTCGTTCTAAAAAAGAGGTTGGAGAAGTTAAGTGGGGAAATAGAACGATATATTAATAGCGAAATTGTATAGAGAAAACGTCGTCATGTAATTCAAGAAAGTCATCTTAAAGTCTTTGTTTGAAGATTCGTGCTAGGGACATGGATCGTCTGCAGTTCTGACATGATATTGTTGGTGCTGTAGAGCAATGAGCCATTGGACCAAATTAAATCATAACATGAAATAAACTTCACAAATTTGGAGCCCTTGGATCTATTACAACTAGGAGCAACAGCAAAAGAAGTACTGCAGGCGATCCAATTTCTTCCAAGTCTGTCTTTGTTGTCTTTCTCTTCAGCTCTAATCTGCTAATCAATTACTCATCCTCAATTTGTCAAACCTTTCCGATCAAAAGTCATTACAGTTACTTATCCAAAAAAAAGAAAAAAAGAAACCATTACACTTAATTGGACACGTCAAAGTCATACTTGATGGCTATATCATCATCTTGATGGTTTTGTGAGAACTACAAATGTATTCTTCATCGAATCTGACTTCAAGAATAATTAGATCCTGCGATTCTAAACAATTAGATATCATATCATGATTTATTTTAATCATTATCAAGTAAAAATCGTTTGGATTCAAAGATGGTGGTCTCTATCATTTCAAGTTCATTGTTCATACAAATTCTTAACAAGTATTATTGGTTTTTTTTTTCCTTTTAACATTATCCTTCGATTTCTTATTATACAAATCTTTTGTTTGACAACAGATTTCAGTGTTCATATCCCTTATGTTCCAACAGTACTAGATATCTTCTAGCTAGAACTATCCTATAATCCTATCGACCAGTGAAATTAAAACTGTTATCAATATAATGATAGGGTGCCTACATTTTGGCTAGGATACAAATTAATTTGCGATATCTTATTAATGTAAGTAACCTTATGCATGTTAAATAATACTAGTAATATAAATACTTATCTGTATTCATAAAGAATATTCCGGACATCATCAATACACCTAAAAAGACCCTATCATGCCGTCATTATTGAGACTGGCATTTAACGGGGAGTCTTGTCAATTCGTGATACTTATCAAGCTTGTCCTGGACCTGATCACGGTTCCATAATCGTCGATTTCTATTTGAAAATCGAGGATTTTGATTTAATGAAAAGACAAATCGAAATCGACGGTTTAGGTTTCGATATCGGTTTTGATTCCAATTTAAATTTATCATGATTTTATTGTTATTTTTTTATGTTTTTTTACATGATTTTGTTATACATATCAAATAACTTTTATTTTTAAAAATATATTTAAAATATGATATAAAACGGAAAAAATCAAAACTCATATAATCGTATTACAAAGTTACACTTAATATTCATCTTAAGATATAACTTAATATAAACGGAAAATGAACAGAGAAAATATAAGGTGTTTTGACTAAATAGACATAATAAAAAATGAATCAGTAGGTGTGAATTACATTAGGAAAAAATACTTCGACATTTTAGAAAAAAAATGCGCGGTTTGGAATCGAACCGAATCAACGGTTTCGGTTCCGATTTTACTTTTTTAGAACCAAAACCAAACCAATATTTAGCGATTCGTTTTCAATTTCTATAGATTTCGCTTCCACCACGGTTTCGATTCTTGAATCAATGGTTCGGTTTTGGTTCAAAACTGAACTGTGGTTGGGTCTAGCTCGCCCAACTATGTACATAGGGCGTGACCAATCTACTTATACGCAGAGTTTATAATGAGCAATGAAATAATACTCCCTCCATTCGAAATAAGTTGTGAAACTTTGAAGTGATATGATTATTAATGTGCGTGTTGAATTTGGTACATTTTACGTTTTATCCTTATGAGTGTATAAAAAAAAATATGAGTGAATGAAGAGAGAAAATAATGATGTGATATAAAACATGGGTATTTGAGATTTTTAACACTAAATTGTTGCCATTTAAGAAAATATTCTAGTAGTTTTTATGGGACATTTATTTTTAATAATGTGTAGTAATTTATTTGGGACGGAAAAAGTAAGTGATTATGTGTTGATAATCCTAAATTCGTTCGATAAAGATTTACTTCACCAACCTAACCGGTCAAGTAATAATGATCTACGTTGGAAAATTACTGAAACTTGGTACAAAAATATCAAGTTACCCTTTATCCTATAAATATATGGGTAAGCTTCACATCTAGCTGGCTAACAAGTTTTTGTCAATTCAAAGAGGTCGCCACACCATATCAAGCTAGCTAGATTTTGAATAATTCGAATTATTGTACAAATCGAATTAAGTAGCAGCAAAGTTTTGACTTGAAATATGCAACTAATATTATTGCTGAGATGCTAAACTCACACGGGATAAAATAAAATCATCGCAAGTCTATTAAGTAAGAAAAATGATCCACAAATAACGTATGCTGAAAAAGGTTAACTAGCCAACAATTGTGGACTGTTTATCTAAGAAATGGACGATTTGATTAAAACAAAAATCTCATGCATCCTTTCAAAAGAACAACAGATGTAATCATTACATCCTCTATTCTTTTCAGAGGGTGTGTGAGTTTTTTCTCATGCTCATCCGTTAATCTATGTAGCGGATATAATGATTACATCATCTATTCTTTTCATAGGATGGATGAGATTTTTGTTTTAATCGAGTAGTCCATTTCTTAGATGGACAATCCATAATTATTGACTAGTTAACCTTTTCCAACTTACGCTAGCTAAGGATCATCACCCAATAATTAAGGAATGACATAGTGTGACTACTCCATTTGTTGTCATTGATCTTTAATTCAAATTTATAATTAAACCACCTTGTGAATTTCACGAAGATGAGGTGGGTACACCCACATCATGACATCCGTCACCCTTGAAAACCAACTGTCCATGGTAGGCTTAATTTTTTTGTACTGCGGTTTAGAGTGTGACAATGTATATTTAATCTTGTTTTCTTTTCGATTTTCAATGAGCCTTGTGTCAAATTTTGCATCTAAATTGTGTTAATCATCTTCTTGAATTCATTAATATATATTCATGTTTGTTTGTGAAAAGGAAACAAATCGGTCCAAGAACATTGAAAACGAAGGTCAAATGGACATAAACGAACATAAAAGAGAGGAAGAGTGGGACCGGATCGCATCGGACCACGACAAGACAACCCAATGGGCCACAAACAAGGCTCACATGCGCCCTAGAGCCTCGAGGCGTAGCCTGGGGCATGGATCCCCTCCCTTTGTCATATAAAAGGCTATTTTCTTATTTCTCATGAACATCTTGGGTTTTTGGCTAAGCGGTGAGGTGTTTGGTGCTTGATTTTAGGCTCTTTTTATCATTAATTCACACCAAAATTGAAGGCAAATCATCAAGTAAAAGGAAAAATCAAGATCCATGGGCATCGACGACGAGAGTCTATAGGAGATCGTCTTAGTTTATCCTTTCCTCTTTGTGTTAATTTGTTTAGAGATTTGGTGATGATTTGTACGCCCACAAAGGTGTTTGATTTATTGTTGTGATACTCAAATCATGAGATAAACCTAAAATCGACCATGACAACTCTCACCACATATTGAATGTGTGGTTGAGGAACCATTTGCATGATTTGTGTAGTCGTAGAGGGACAACATCAATCGTAAATGACTCGTTAGACGTTATTGTCTCACATAGGGATGCATTGTGACAACGTTTGGCGAGATTTATTATTGACCTCGAGAGAGGCTAGCGTATGACTTAGGGTGACCCGACTTACAACCACGATACTTGAACGACAGTTAGACTAGAGAGACAAAATTATCATTTGTCTAGTTTAGATAGACAATTAGTTTGGTCTTGTTGGGATGCACATGAAGATGTGTCACGACCCTAACTACCATCACATACCACAACCGATTACTAATTAGCATTTATTATCATTTGCCTAGTTTGGTCTTATCCTTAGATTCACAAACCCCTCATCTTTTATTGTTTGACCCAAGAGACCTAAGAATAATCGATCAATAGAGACAAGTCTTTGAGGAATAATACTTGATTCTTATCATTTTATTACTTGTGAGCGATACGTACACTTATGTTATATAGACATATAAAACGCTTAACAAGTTTTTGGTGCCGTTGCTGGGGACTAAGTCTCTACCATTGTGCTAAAATATTTTCTTTTCATGTTTCTTTGTCTTATTTCATTTCTTGTCCATCCATTGGGTATAGAGTTATCTCTTTCGTTCACTTGTTGGTTCTTTTTATAGTGTATGAGTATATTGTCTTATGGTGATCTTGTGCCCCTCGATCCCGAGATCAGATGTTCGTTAAGAAGGAAACAGAAGCAACACCAAGTGACTACTCACAGAGATCAAATAGACATGAACCACATCCCGCCGTTTGATCCGTCAAACATATAAGCTCAAATTGATGCAGTCGTTCAAGCCGACTTGGCCGTAACTAATCAAGGTTGTGTAGTCCAATGATCTATACAAGACCATGCAATGCCAAGGGTCTTAGAGGAATGTAACGCTATTCTCACACCTACCGTGGAGGTGAGGAACTTCGAGCTTAACCGTCATTCAATAAATGATTCAAGCGGAATAATTTTTTAGCCTTCCTCATGAGTGTCCAAATAACCATTTGACACATGTTCTCATGCTAGCAAAGATCGTGAAGGTAAATGGAGTTAGTGAAGAGGCAATCCGATTGTATTTATTTCTTTTCTCCTTGAGGGAAAAGACCTTAGAGTGGCTACTCTCGTTTTCTTCGGTCTTTATCACTACATGGGCAGACTTGGCACAGTAATTCTTGGCAAAATTCTTCTCACTCGTCAAGATGGAAAAGGTTAGGACGAACATCTCATCTTTCGCATAATACAATAACGAGCCTATTAACGAGTCTTCGGAACGCTTCAAGGAACTTCTTTGCAAATACTCGCATCATGGCTTCTAGACTGCATATACTTGCTTTTTCAAGGGTCTTAAACCAAACATGAAATGGTCTCTTGACTTCGCGACAAAGGGGTGATTTAAAAAGTTAGGCTATAAATCTGCCTATGATTTGCTCGAAACCAAGATAGATTGGAGCATATCAATGACCCAATGAGGAATTCTTTCCAAAGAAACCATCGGGGGATGCTTGAATTAGATAGATTACATTAATTACACAACAACTTGAGGCCATGAGAAACAAGCGAGTTCCTTAGCCGCTAGTTCAAATGACCAAACTAATGTTATTCTAACTTCTCTATATTCTTGTTGTGGTTCTTATTCAAGCGCCAAATTGCCACTTATATTCCCACATGGTGTAAGCGCAAATTGTGGTACAAGGGAACTATGGCCGAGGGTTCCCACCACCGCAAAGCAATACATAATATAACCTGTAATTCTCAAAGTTACAATAAATAACCTAGAAGGGGAAATGGAGTGGTGAATAGACTACTTCAAAAAGTTCTTTGTTAACTATATGTGTAGTCTTGTTTTGTGTAGTTTGTACTGAGTCGATTGTAGACTTGCGAAAGTAGTCTGTAGTTGAGACCTGAGTCCTTTGAACTTTATTTCTTTTTTACCAAGTTATATTCTAATAATTTCAATGTAAGAAATGTAAAGTAGTAAAGAACATAATGATTTATACATGTTCAGACAATCGTTGTCAAATGATCAATGAAGGCTTAGAACAGTATTTTCTTGGTGACCAGTGTAGTAAAACCAAGAGGCAAGTTCACTATCTCTTTGCTTTTGGCTTACAAGGTTACAACTTGGTAAGACAAGAACCTAGAACTTTGCATAGATCTCTTGAGGACTCTGCTAGAACTTTGTGCTCTTGAGGAGGACTAGTGAACTCCTTCCTTCAAATCTTTAATCCAGCTCTTGAGAACGATTACATAACCAACTTGAGAGTATCACTTGCAAATGAATCTTGTAATCGTCATCAATCTTCTCATAATGGAGAAAATCCTCTTTTATAGGGCTCAGAGGATTAGAACCCGTGACTGTACCATATGATGTTGACAGCTGTCTACTTGTCCCCTATACTATGCTTCAGTGATGTTGATAGGTTACTAATAATAGTCTTCAATGTTGTATGATATTTTAAACCTCAAATCTTTGATGTGATCGTTTCTCAGATCCCCTAAGATTTATCAACCAGCTCTGTTGTATTGCCAAACTTCTGTACTTCATCTGCTGCATTGTGACATGGCCTTGATCCTAAGACTTCGATCCTAAATCCTATCAGATTTGTGGTCTTTTGCTATTCATATTTATCCCAATTATTTATCTAGAACCCTCTGAAGTAGACTCCATCTAGGGGATCCACAATTGCCTCTTAACTATGATCCTTTGTTGCTTTGTTGTATGCCTTTCTAGGTTTGCATCGAACTACCCTAATAAAGTAATTAACCATGAATATTCCCTAACCTAAAGTCTTGTTCATCAATTTTTATACAACTGGAGGGATTGCACATTCCTAACAATCTCCTCCTAAATTGATGATAACAAAACTTTAATTTGAAAAACAACAAGCTAACTACTACTTAAGAAGAACTACCAATACATTATTTTGAAAGAGTTTCTTGAAATAACAAGGTTCATAGCAAATTTAACTAAATATTACAAGGCGTTACATATCAAAGAAAGTTACCTATGTCCTCTATAACCCCTATAGTCGCTATGCCCTTTTCCTCTATTGTGCTTGGACTGGTCTACTTCACGATCCCTATCATGCCTTGATGATCTTGATCTTTCACTCCTATCTTTGTGATACTCCCTTGACCTACTTCTCTTCGTGTATTCCTTATGCCTACCTTTGTCTTTGCCTCTGTTGCTTATGGCCTCCCCCTGAGACCTTGAGTGTCCCCTGGAAGTTTTTCTTTTCTTTAGAACTTCCTCCCCTGAGCTATAGATGCCTCGTCCGCATGCTTTCTCTTCCTTTCTGCATCCTTCTCCCTTATTTTGTTATCATTATGTGGGGGTTGTTAAGCCTTGATTACAGCAGTGAGAGCCTCGAATGCATGCTTGAGAGCTTACAGTTCAGAGATAGTAGTGGTATGTGATGCAGTTGCTCGGTTGATCTCAACCTGGACATTGTTTTCCAAGAGAGTGATGTGCTTTTCTTTATTTTGGATGTGCTACTAGAGTTGGTTTGGTGTGGCCTTGAGCATTTCTTGGAGATTGCGAACTTGAGCAGTTTGAGAGCTCCTGAGCCTATTGAGGGGTGAGGCACTTTTATTATAATGTTTAAGATTGATGGCATTACTCTTGTTGATCTCCTTTAATAATCGCTTTCCAACTATGCCTAACATTTCTTTGAGGTCTACAAATAGCTTGTACTTTTCTTCATTTTCATCCTCTAGCTCTTATGCAAGTGGCAAGAGATTCTTGATCAGGTTATGAAACATATCCTTCTTCCACTCATAGGTGTCATATATATCTTGTTCGAGCTATTGGAGATGACGTCCTTTGGGTAGTCCAACTATTATCTTTATCTGAGGAGTGAGGTTTATCGCTTGGCCTCCTCGAAGACTTCCATAAGACTTCTTGCAGAGGTCCTAGGAGTCATTGGAACATTAGAGGTGGATCCATACAATAAAGCTTATAGTAAGGTTATTAAAGGAGTCCAAATGTGGACATTAGAAAAATCGTTATGTTGAGAGGAGAAAAGGCCTACCCAATTGTTTGTTGTGAGTGTTGTGCTTCTTGGGAGATAGGAATGTCTCCTTATAGATGGTCTGCAAGCTCTGTGATGGTCATGCCACCAGAGGTTGCCTCTTGAGCTTGCTTAGATGCTAAAGGGGCCATTTCAACTTCATCTATAGCTTGGGGTTCTTCCTCTTCAATGATTATTATCTCTTCGTATTGATGAGCTTCTTTAGTATCTTTCCAATAAGTTGTTTTGTTTAGTTTCTTATCAGGGGCTCTATTTCTATCTTCATCGGTTGCATCATCGATTGCTCTTTGAACAATGTCGTATGTAGTTTCCTAGCTGACCTCATCCATAACCTTTTGAGTTTCCTCGATTATAGTTTTCTCCGCTATGACTTTTGCATACTCTTTAGTGGCTTGGTCCTCGATTATTGTCTCCTTTGGATTTGTGGTGACATCATCCGTTGTTGCAGCTGATTCCTCGGCTAGTAGGGTCTCTACTTCAGTCTGCTATTCCTTTTTAATATCACTTTTCATGGCCACCTCATTAATGATGACATCTTCATTGTTTTTTAGAGGAATGAGCAATCCCTCCAATTGTATTGAAATTGATGTAACAAAGAGTTGTATTAATCATATAGTAGTTAGTATGTTTAGGCTAGAAGTCAAGTAGCTAGTTACGGTCTAGGTTGGATGCTGGAGAGCATACGGCTGTAGATGATAGAGATCATATAAGCCACCAGATGCAAATTACTACGAAAGACTTTGGCTAAACACTTAAGACATTGATGAGCAACAAAAAAACGTCAAAGGTTTCAGGATCTAGGACTGAGCTTACAGATGAGGACCAACACAGAATGCATCAATGTGCAGTAGATCTGGGTGCAGACGAGGTTGCAGCAAGGACTGGTGCAGACGAGATCTCACAGTACAGTACGCAGACTAAGGTACAGCGCACAGAGATGGTTGCTAATGGTTGGGTCAAAGATCTGGAGTCAATCAAATGAAGATTTGAGTTAAAGAAACAACGATATAATTTTTGGAGTTAGTGGACTGCCCGCATCATAAATAAGATGGTGGGGACACGAGTGGCAAAGTGTCATGTCAGAAACAGTATCATGTTTCCTTAGCCTTTAAAAGAAAACCGTTGAAGCTAATTGAAGTAAGGTTGTTGAATAAGGTTGAAAGGCAAAAATGCAAAGCAATCAACATTCAAAGATTACTCAAAAGAGCTGAAACACACAGTAAAGAGGGTTCACTAATATGTAAAAAAATAATATTTGTAGCAGAGTTTAGGATACTGAATTTGTGCAAAGATCGTGGGTCTTCAACTTTTGTACAAGTTGTTTAACTTGTAAAAAGAAGTTCTCTTGTAAGCTATAAACAAGAAGATAGTGATACTCACCTCTTGACTTGACTACACTGGTCACCAAGGGAAGAATGGACTAAGCTCTTGTTTATCAATTGATAACAAGTATCTGAACCAGTATAAATACTGTGTCTATTACTTGCTTTCATTGCATAGTATTTAAAACTGCTAAAAATCAATCTTTATAACCAAACAGAGACAAATTCAAAAAATTGAAGTCTTTGCGCCAAACCTTCAAGTGTTAGCTGCAGACCACCAAGTGCTTTGCATAAAACAATGATCTGTAAAAATATAATCCGCTACATAAACTTGCTAAAATTTTGGATTAACCTATTCACCCCCTTTAGGTTATATCTTGGACCTTATAGTTTTTATCTTGGCCAACCTGTTGTTGGCCTAGAGAGATACTTGTAGATCTCCATGGTGACCATTCTGACATGCTTGTCCACCAATCTCTTGAGCTTTGCTTCTACTTCCTTGGTGTGTACAAACTCAAGAGTTTACAGGTGAGCTTGACGATGCCTTATAAACTTGTCCGTAGAATCCTTGATCTCCAGTGTTTTATTAAAGAGAATTATGCCACATCAGGCCTCTTCTTGGCAGCTTCTTTCCTCTAGATTTGTGCCAGTTATGCCATAACAAAATCATGCAATGGGTCTACTAGGCCCGGTTCTATTTTTCTTGCATCATGATTTATTTTGTACCCGATGGTAGAGCCAGAGGGGAATTTTGTTGCATGTGAGCTTTGGCCTCTTAGCTGCAAAAGTTTGTCTTAATTTTGGTGGAAGTTTGTTCTCCTTCTTGAATTGATCTAGTAGGCTTTTCTTTCAGTGTAGCCAAGAATTTCTCTTGTCTTGGCCATGTGTCGATTAACTATGCTCTATGTAAGGCTGCATTAATCTCTGCCTTGTCTGATGTAGTTGTGGTTTGAAGAGCTCCTTCAGTTATTTATGTCATTGTCGATCAAATTTCTATTGCAGAAGGGGTTTGCTCAGTTTGCAGACTTGCAAGTTCCATCCCTACAGTAGTGACTGGAACAAGTGCAGTAGTGACTGTCCTTATCTCGACTGCAAAGGTTGTAGTATGTTCTCCTATTTTGATGGATGTTGATGTGGTTGTTGTTAATGGCTGTCCTTCCTGATTTCTTATTTCATCCTCTACTGCCTCAATTTGTTTTCTGTTGTGTCCTAAAGCAAACATCTCCCGTCTGAACATGGCCTGTGAGCCTTCTCAAATTTTTGCCTATATCTCTGCAGTTTGATTGATTAGGGATATCACATTTTCATCTTGACCATCTTTTAGAACTTCAAGTTCTATGTTTGAGTCATGGAGAATAGTGATGCCAATATCCTTGGTAGACTTCATCTTCGAAGTTTTCCCTTTCTCCACAATCACCACTAGCTTCGTCGATGATGATGAAGGAATTGGATAGATAGTACTTATTAGGATTGGTGCGTATGATTCTGGCTCACTTGATGACTATTTTCTTGGATTTGGTACCATTAGCTCGTTTACAAAAATCTACCTTTGATCATCTTCATCAATTCCTTATGTATTCTAATCCCTTAAAGGTTGAGTAACCTCCACCTCTATCATTGATTCTATCCTCTGCTATCCTGGTGCTTTCGAGGTTGACTTATCTGCTTTCTCAGATGTTTGTGGGACAAGTTTCCTCCTTCTCTATCTGGGAGGCCTTGTGGTTGCCTTCTTTGTTGTCTTTTTGACATTGGCTTTTACAGGCTTTATTGTAGCTGTCTTAGTGTGCCTTTGTTGCAGGAACCCTCTTGGGAGTTCCTTTAACTTCCTTGTCCTTCTTCACTACATCCTTCAATTACTGATTAGATGTCATTTAGGTGATCTACGTTGCTTGTCCTTTCTTTGCAAAACCCTAAGGATGTTTTCGAATTTTCTTAACGTCGATTTGCTAGGCTATAATTCATGCTCTTTCCATTTTGTCAGATAATTTGAGTTTAGCTTTGAGAAAGATGCTAAGGATACTTTCGAATAACTATTGCCTAGCATCCACGAACTTGGCTAGCTGATACATGAACAACTTAGCCCAATTGGGCTTGTATTTCATCACGATCGCACACATGATTTCTTATTAATCAATGGTGATTCGGTCCTTACAAGCAAACTCCCTGGACATTCCAGACTTCTTCACAACATTTGTAAGAATTTTATTAGGCTTTGACAGCAACTTCTTTGTTGTGTTGATGTTTGCTTTGTTGTAATGTTCAATCAGCATAGTAAGGAATAAGATCCACAGGTATAGCCTAGAGGAGGAGGGGGATGAATAGGTTGTTTTAAAATTTCCTGTGTAATAAATCGAAATAGTTGATTTCAATTCACTGATGACATTTGCAGCCTACCAAGAGTATCTAGAGCAGAGACTTTTACGTTAAGAATTTGTCTCTGTTTGCTATTGTGATTAATGTGTAACAGTTCTAAAAATTCAAAACAATAAAAAGCAAGTGAGAAACATAGGATTTATATTAGTTCAGACACTCGTTATCAACTGATAATTGAGAGCTTACTCCAGTCTTCCCTTGGTGACCAGTCTAGTCAATCCAAGAGGTGAGTTCACTATCTTCTTATTTTTGGCTTATAAGGCAACGCCTTTACAAGCTAGCTAACTTGTCAAAGGCGAAGAACCAAAATCCTTTGCTGGACTCTACTGTAACTTTTGTTCTTTCATGCAGACTAGTGAACCCTCTTCTTCCTGTTCTTCTTCAATTCAGCTCACTTGATCAGTTTTGAATTCAGATTTGTTTTGCACTCTTTGTACGTTCAATCTCTCGTTCAACATCACTATTCCTTGAGCTCTTTGATTCCGTTTTATAGACTCAGGGAATACAATACTTGATTTGATGGTGACAGCTTCTCACATGTGACTCTTGCACTGATGTTGATAGCATACCTTTTTCTGATCCTCGTATTGTCACTACATACCTTAAATCTTCGATGTAATTAATCCTTATAATTTTGCCACAACCTTAATAGTCATCTCTTTTGTACTTTAGTTTGCCGCAAATGAGTCTGACTAGGTACTGTTGAGACCTCGTCTGCATCCAGTCACTGCTACAACCTTGTCTGCACCCAGATCTGATATAGTCCTTTATGCATTGCTGTGTTGGTCATTGTCTGCCAGATTGATCTCAGATCTTGAAGCATTTATAGGTCTTTTATTTTTCAGGCATATCTTAGCTGCCTCGCTGAATTTTTCTATAATAGTTTACATCTGGTGGATCACAATGCTCTTCATCTATGGCCTTCTGGTCTTCAACATATAACCTACACTGCATATTACTAACTAATTCCCAAGCTTAGCACAATAACAACATCATGGCTAATACTTCTAAGTTTTGTTCATCAATTTCTATACAAATTGAGGGATTGTATATTCCTATCATAAGCCTCTCATTATCTACTGTCGCTTGAAGTATATTCCTTAAGCCTTCATTTGGGATGTGTAGTAGATCTTCAAAATTCCGTTGGAGTTATCTTTACCATTGTCTTGTTGTTGGATGTATAATTGATACTTTGGAAGTCATCTGCAACCTACACCTTCTCAATGAAGTCTTTGACCTCATCTTCATAGATTCGGCTATTTGTTTAACATAGGTACTTTGGCCCTAAATCTGAATGAGGTCAATGATCTCCTTGACTTCATCTGAGTTTTGAAGTCGAGTACAACACCAGTCGAAAGCTCGAACTTCTTGACGTCCTTTTCTTTCTTTCACTGAGATGGAATTTATTGGGTATGAGTTCTCTCAGATGATGTGGGTAAGTTGGTGTAACGCCTAAAGATTTCTTATCCAATACCTGTCAAACACGTGACGTTACCATCGCTCCAAAATCCATTCGAAGTAAGGTGACAAGATTACATGGGGTTTAAGTATCAGAAACATAGGGAACTAACAGGAAATGTCCAACTTACACATCTTAAATTACATGAAAATCAATATCTGGAAATATAAGTGAAATGTTACAGAAAATCGAATCTAATCATCATCGCTATATAACGACCTATCCCACGATCTTTTACTACCTGAAACAAACACGTAACCATGAGCGTGAATGCCGAGTAACATAGGATACATGATCATTCCAGGGGTCGGGCATGCTTATTATATCATGCGTTTCTCATGCACAAACAGGATGTAATACAAGCAACACCGAGCAATCATATACCAAAAAGGAATATATAAACACATATAGAATTATAATTCAAGTTGATCAGGTTAATCCTTGTTTCATTACCCTTAGTCTTCATTAAAGTTTTTAAGGCTCTTCATGCATTTTACGTTATGTCGTGTTGATTTTTGTGACTTTTACAGGTTGATGACATGGAAGGAGTTACCCCGGGAGTTTAATGTAGTTATTTAGTATGGCCATATTAGGAACAATTAAACAAGCTTCATGGCCTCTATAGTCGATCCAGGACGGTTAATTTTAACCAAATACGACCATCACTTGATGCCGTTGCGTGTACACGAAAGGATTAATCACATCCTCTCTAGCTAATCATGTAACCATAACTCTCCCAGTCATTGATATTCACAGGAATTTCTTCGTATTCAGGATTTCAGGATTCTCAGGCATTTAACATGAAATTAATCAATTTAATTCCATGTACAGCAGGTGTCTGTAATGGCGTTTGTATTTCAGGATTTCACGTATGTATCATGAAATTAATCTTATTAACCCATGTATAGCAGGTGACTATCATGATGTTCGTAATTCATGTGTAAGATGGCTTGAATCTTTGCATGGTTGACTTTGATTTGTCTGCTTATAATCATGTATCCAAGTAACTTTTCCCAAATTTACACCGAAGGTGAATTTGGCCAGGTTTTGGCGCATGTTGTAACTTCTGAAGACCTTGAATGTCTTCTCAAGGTCGGCAGCATGGGTCGCCGACTTCAGGGATTTGTTATGGATGTCTCTACATAGGCCTCCATTGTTTCCCCTATCAGGGTTTGAAAGCCTCATTCACCAACCTCTGATGCACAGCTCCTATATTCTTTAACCCAAATGGCATGAGCTTGTAAACCCAAATAGGTTTCTCCTTCCGTGATGAATAAGGTCTTGACTCGGTCCTCTGGTGCCATTTGGATTTAGTTATAGCTTGAGAAGGCTTCCATGAAGGATAGGAGTTCATATCTTGAGGTGGCATCAACTAACTGATCAATATGGGGCAGAGGGTAACAGGCCTTTGGACAGGCTCTATTCAAATCGGTGAGGTCAACACATATCCTTCACTTCTCATTTACCTTCCTCACCATAACCATATTGACCAATCAATCGGGGTACGAGACCTCCCTGATAAAGTCAACGTTGAGGAGTTTGCTCACCTCCTCAGCAATGGCTTTGCTCCTTCAGGTGCAAAGCTTCTTTTCTTTTTCTTGAAAGAACAAACTTTGATAGGCTGTGCATTATCATGTCGGGCTCATTCCCAAGCATGTCCTCAGGTCCCCATGCAAAATGTCCCAAGATTTGGATCAACTCTCCTCGAGTTAGTTCATTCAACTCTGCTCCAATACGGACGGTCTCTTTCTTCTTTCCTTCTTCTAATGGGATGATTTCAACTTCCTCTACCGGTTCTGGACCATCAACCCGACCCCGAGGATCTAAGTGGAGAGGGAATGCTTCTCGAGTTGCTTTCTGCTTTAGGGTAGCATCTTAGAACCGTTGGGATTCTCTCTGGTTTCCTTTCATGCTTCCTTCATCATTGGAAATCAAAAAATTCAAGCTAAACATGGTGCCACGGCCACCCTTATATCCACCAGAGTTGGTCTTCCAGTGATCGCGATGTATGCTAAGGGGAGGTCTACCACCAGGAAGTCAACAATTTGGGTTGCTCCTCTGTTGATATCTTCATCACCAAGGATTATTGAAAGAAAGACGTACCCCTTGGGGAACACCGAGCTTCGAGTGAAATCGACTAGGGGGCCTTGAAGGGTTTCAAATCCTTGTCCTTTACTCCTATCTTCTTATAAATGGAATAGTATAAGACATCAGCCGAAGAGACACTTTCACCACCATTCTCTCCACATCGAACTCTCCAATATGGAGAGTCAAGATTAAGGCATCATCAAGAGGAAAAGTAATACTGACCCATCTTCTTGGTGGAAGCTGACCTTAGGGTCATCTCGAGGTCTCTTGGTTTTGTACCCTGAGCACTTTGAGATGCTGAGCTCAACGATGCCAGAGGAGCACGTCAATAGGGATGGTACAAAGTCTCCTGAGATTACATTGATCCTAGGTCTTCGCTTTGGGCCAACATTCTTCATGTGAGGTAAGTGTGTCCTATCCCGAGGTCTTTATGGCGACCTTTCTCTAGCCTGGATTGGTCAGACACAAACCTTTTTAGGGCTTCCTTACGTATTAACTCCTCTATGACATCCCTAAGGAGACACCATTCCTCCGTATCAAGCCCACGATCTTTTTGATACAAACAGTATCGTGAGGCATCTCGATCGTTCCCACGAGAGAGTTGCTTCTTGGGATATTTTTAAAGCAGGTTCTCTTCCCGAGCTGCACTAAGCACCTCACCTCGGGAAGTGTTAAGTGGGGTATGTCAGTAGGTCAGGCCTTTCTTACCCTTCCCTTCCTTCTTCTTACCTTCCTAACTTTAGGCCTGTTGTCTTTCTCCGAGTCTTGAGAGCACCTTCCCTCGATCTTCAGAGCTAGACTCACCTCTTGCCAGCCCCCTGAATCGGTCCTAGACTGCCATCTCGGCCTTGACAAACACATGTTGGCTTATCTTGACCAACAAGATAGTGTACATCCAAGGAAGTTTCAGGCTCAGGTCATATGCTTAGTACCTGTTTTCCAACCCCCTTACAAGTGCTCCACAGATATCGGAGTCTTTGGCATTCTCAATATGTATACTTCTGAGTTGAACCTTTGGAGGTAGCTCCTCAAGCTTTCATTTGATCTTTGCTTTACTTCATAGAGATGTTCTGAAGACACCTGGATCCTTCGCCTGTTGATGAACTTAGCAATAAATGTTCTACTTAGGGCTACGAATGAGCTATTGGATCTTAGCGTGGTCGGGAAGGCGTTGCAGATGATCTAATCTGATGCCCCACACATGTTCATTGAGGTCCAGAAGGTCTAAACATGGTCGAAGGGATCTCCAGTTTCATCTTAAGACTCTGTCTCCGGCATCATGAACTTGTCATGAAGAATCTCTCTGTTGATTTCAGGGGTGAAAAGGAGTTTCCATCCTCGAGCCTACCTCTTTCCCTGGGTCTCGAGGAGTCTCCTTAATCATCTCAAAGAGCTCCTGACCCTTCTTTCTGCTCCAGAGCTGGATCTGGAACTAATTTCACACGCTTTGCTTCTTTTGGGGGATGGTTGCTTGCCAAGTTCGAGTTAAGGAGACTCCTAAGGTCCTCCGCAGGAGTGACTGAATGGGAGTGAGTATGCGTGGACTTCCTCTGTCCCTCATAAGGATTTCGATGTTGGTTTAGGAGCCGAGACGCTGATACGTTGGACTGGTGATGTTTTGGGCCCTGAAACAAGAAACAAGAAGCCTGGTTAGTCACCCAAGGTGGTGACCTTCGAAGACCGTCCTCGATGTCTAAGTCAGTGTCAATCAAATAAATGAAGATTAATGATTGAGTATGATCCAGAGAATCTTATCTCTTTGGATAGTAAATGAGGATATTTATAGCATACTATTCATCGTTTGTATGTTTGACATTTGTCATCATTTTAGTATGTGATTGATTTGATCATCCATGAGGTGTCATTAAAAATTTTCCCATTGGTTCTTAGCTTAATAATGTTGACTTTTTGCTGTTCTTTTAACCCATAGGATTGTTGTTATTTTCCACCAACACCCAACTTGCATACATCTGTAGCAATTCCTATTAACGTAGTATTCTTTCAATTTCACTCATCTTGCAACAACTTACTTTATTTTTCATCATTGAACGCATATTTTGAAATATTTCATTTATTATCTAAACAATATAATAAAATTATGTCACTGGGTTATAGTTAATATAGTATTACAACTTTAAATATCAACAATATTTCTAGATAGTTTTATCATATTAGATTATTTCTAGACACGAATCAAAATACACATCAACAAATACAAAATAAATACTCAGTCCGTTCCAAACTAAATATAACGTTTGACTTCTTTCATTATTAAGCATGGATTTTAAGAAGTTATGTTTTTCAATCCAACGATACAATAAAATTACGTCGTCGACATAACTTAAACAATAATTAATATTTTATGATAATTTTTTTAATAATTATATTTTAATGTTTCATAATCAAATTTTACATGACCACATATTGAAAAAGTTTTTTTTTTTAGTTTGATGGTCCAATATCATATTGCAGATTTTGTGACCAGTTGATGCCCACAAATACTGCCCCTCACAGTTTTCAACAGTCGAAGCTTTTGTTTTGATGGCGGCCAATTGATTGATTGACTCATATACCTCACTCCTTTTCTCCACTTCTCCTCACTACTACAAATACACAAACACCACACGCTCCGCTCCACCATTCCTCTGTAACCTCCACTCATTATATCAAGAAAATTTGCTACGATTCTTTTTTGTGTTCAAATGAGCAGCCAGTGGAGAAAGGCGAAAAGGGCTTTTGGGTTGAACCTCTGCTACTCTGTTTCTCGGAATGTTAATGAGGAAGATGAAAAGGAGAAGGATTCTCCAGCGCCGGCGAACGACTCGTTTTCGGGCGCCGCTTTGCTCTGTCGTCCGGGGCCAGGTGCTCTGTCTAAAAGCTCCACCGTGCCCTTTCAGGTTTGTTTTCTAATAAAATGATCCTGATGTGCCATATGAAGGATGTAATGAGCCCTTTTCATTTACTCTTTTTACATGAAAATCTGAGTGGGTATTACTTGAAATTTGACGATTTGGTGTAAGATCGAGAAGGGTCTATAGTCTATACTCGTTTTCATCGAGTTTTTGGTGGAACAATGATCCATATGGTAAGAGTTGGTGGCTGGGAAAGTATTTATCGACCTTGAGTGTTAGTTACACAATGCATGCATCTACTACCCTCCGTTGGAACTTTTATAGTATAATAAATTTCTTAACATGTATTGGAGCAGAAGTGTGACATTCAGGTCTCACCTGACTTGTTCGATCGATGTCTCTCGCATATATTTTGCACTCGGGCTTTCTCAGTTATACATATGTGGGCTTTATGGGTCCCCTGACCCCGAAACTGACTCCGCGTAATTCTTATTTGTTGAGGCCCGTTAAGTAGTCCACATCCTAGACGCAAAACGTGGTTTTGGTATCTCAATAGTCCCATGTTGAGGTTTCCATTCACTACTACTAGTTCCAACCTTGGCTGTATGACATGGAAACTAAGCTGTGTTTTCGACTGTGAATGATCTGATATTCTGTGTGTTCGTGTTTCCTTGGTGTTGTTTCAGTTGTATTTTCCAAACTCACCTACCAATTGACTGATAAGGTCGCCTTGAAGAATTGACCCTATTAGTCTTCTGGGATGACTGACGCTAGCTTCCGGAAAATTCCTGCTTGCTTATTAGGATGATAGTGTGCTTGCCCATCCTATCTTTGTCTGCTTTTGATCCTTTTTCTCCAGAATCATTTCGGCGACTTTTCTCAAGAAGTCATCAAAGATGCGTTACCAGGAAATTGTTGCTTATGTTTATTGGGTATGCAATATGATCAGAGGTTCGAGGTAGACCGATAAGATGTTGCAAGAAATCATGGCATTAGACATTTAGACATGTCAGGAGCACGTACTGCTCTACAGATTTTGTTCTGTGATACAGCTTATAGTAGTATCTAACAAAAATTCGAGCCTCCATCCCGTTAATGAGGTGTATTGGAGAAATATATGACGGTGCCACTTTCCTTGGTCACTACAAGTCGTAGTATCCAGGGAGAAATTTGCTGTTGGATTGTAGAATTAAGAAAGAAACATTTTTTTTTTAATCAGATGGTGCTTATTATGAACTTTTGCCGAATTGTTTTTTGATAGATTGTTCCAAGTTTTGTCTGTAAAATGAGAACAAAATATTAAGAAGGCTACATTGTTTTACTTGGCAAACATTCGCTTTCATATTGCCTAGAATACGAATATATACAGAATAAATACGTGTATTTACTAGCTGCAGCTAAATGAACCAGTGGGAAAACTTAGAGGTAATACGTACATGCCCTTGTTGTCACCTGCATCCCTGTCATCTACTTTTATATTAAGCGTTCTTGTCCTTTCGCTGTGAGTGGTCTCCTGAATGAGATTTAGTCAGACTTACATGAAGAACTCTATTAGATTACTATTACGTACGAATGTGTGTCCTCCCGGTTGCTGCAATGTTACTGTAAGTGTGTAACTATAATTCTGTTGCCTGTGGTCATCGGCGTTGTCTGAACAATTTTATCCTTAAATCTTCAGAAAACATGCTCAATCTGTTTGGCGACAATGAAGCCTGGAGATGGTCATGCTATTTTCACTGCTGAGTGCTGTCATGCTTTCCATTTCCATTGCATAACCTCGAATGTTAAGGACGGAAACCAGGCATGTCCAGTGTGCAGGGCAGAATGGAAGGAGGTCCTGATACAAGGTCCTAGAACAGATCCTGCTTCAGGAAAGGCCAGAAATAGAAAAACTGTTGGTTGGCGGCCTCAACATGACACCATCATGACTGTGATCCGCAGATTACCTTCATCTCGTCCAAATTTTTATCAGAATGGCATGTCACCATCTGAAGTCACTGAACCTGCTCAGTTTGATGGCGATGAACCCCTAAACCAGCAAGAATTGATGAAGTTAAACGCTTCAGTATCTTCTGATCCGCCCAGTGAACCAATCAAAATAATTGACATGAGAACTTATCTCGAAACCTCACCGTTCCCTAGTACAAGATCTTGCGATAGTTTCGCTGTTTTGATTCAGCTCAAAGCTGCTGTGACCAATGCGTCAAAGAACTCCACCCTAGACCATGATGACTTGCCATACATTTCAAGGACAACTCGTACGCCAATTGACCTTGTAACGGTGCTTGACATCAGTGGTAGCATGGCAGGTACTAAACTCGCACTCTTGAAGAGAGCCATGGGGTTTGTGATTCAAAATCTCAGCTCCAATGACAGGTTATCAGTTGTCGCTTTCTCTTCCACTGCCCAGAGGCTATTTCCTTTGCAGCGGATGACTGAGTCAGGGGGTCAGCAAGCACTACAAGCAGTCAATTCATTGGTAGCTAATGGTGGGACAAACATTGCAGAAGGTCTGAGGATAGGGGCCAAGGAAATGGAAGAGCGAAGGGAAAAGAATCCGGTCACAAGTATAATATTGTTGTCTGATGGCCAGGACACTTATACAGTCGATAGATCCGGTGGCAATGAATCTGAACTAAATCATCAGTCCCTTCTTCCTTCGATAATGGAGGGCAATGATGGATCCAGGTTTCAGATCCCAGTTCACACTTTTGGCTTTGGAACAGATCACGATGCTTCGTTCATGCACTCTATTTCAGAAGCTTCTGGTGGTACTTTTTCCTATATTGAGACTGAGGCAGCAATCCAAGACGCCTTTGCACAGTGCATAGGTGGGCTTTTAACCGTCGTAGTGCAGCAGTTGCAGGTGGACATCGAATGTGTTCACCCAGCTGTTGGTATTCGTACAATGAGATCAGGAAGTTACCCTGGCCGAACAACTGCTGATGGCCGTACAGGGTACATCAATGTGGGTGATCTCTATGCTGATGAAGAAAGAGATTTTCTCGTCCATGTGAATGTCCCAATGGAACAGTCCAATAACGATACCTCACTTCTTAAAGTGAGATGCATGTTCAAAGACCCATCAACAAGGGAAATGGTCACGCTAAAAAGCGTTGAAGTAAAAGTTTCACGGCCTGTAACAGTTGAGCAGGAAGTGGTGTCCATAGAGGTAGACAGGCAACGAAACCGGCTCAATGCAGCAGAAGCAATGTCCCAAGCTAGATTCACGGCAGAACATGGTGACTTGGCTGGAGCAGCTGCTATCCTTGAAAATTGCCGGAAGATGTTGAAGGAAACTGTTTCAGTGAAATGCCAGGACCAGCTCTGTGTTGCATTGGACATGGAACTCAAGGAAATGCAAGAGAGGTTGGCAAGCAGACATGTGTACGAGTCAACTGGAAGGGCGTATATTCTATCAGGGTTGAGCTCACATTCGTGGCAGAGAGCGACCTCGAGAGGTGATTCAACTGATAGTTCATGCATCATCCATGCCTATCAAACCCCATCTATGATCGAGATGCTTACTCGATCTCAGGCTTCGTTGATGGCTAGTCCTGCGACTCAAAGACATATCCATCCTGCATTATTTTTCACTTCGCCTAATCCAAGGTAAAAATGTTAGTTGCTTATCCTGATGAACCTGACCTTTGCTCCACGACATGTCGAACTGGTTTGCTGAGCTAAGGATACCAGCAAGGGGAATGCAGTTTTGTTGGTGTCCATAAATCAATAAATGTGTGGGGGAAACCCCGAAATAAACTGAAGATACTGGAGATTTTCGGCTTATGGAACCATAATGGTGCACGGTATATAAGTTCAAACAGGTGAAGTTTCCCTTCGCGAATCCGGGTATAAGTTGCAATGTTGGGCATGGTATATCAGGTGAACTAAGATGTCGGGAATGCAGCATGTAAAACTCGAGTTTGAACCAGCTAAATGGCAAGTAAACTGCGCTTCACGTTCCAGGAGTACTCTTTTCATTAAAAAAGTAAATAAATAAATAAAGCTTCCAGGAGTACTAGCAAATAACCCTTAATGTGTTAGTTATTCTGACATGCAAAGGACTACACACTGCTGCAAATAACCCTCAAATTACTTGTTTTGACTTTTAAGCTTTGAGCAAGATGTATCAAAACATCACCAAGAAACCATAGCTGGAGTATAAACTCTTCCAAGTTCCATTCCTTGTTTTGGGCTTGAGCCATCTTTTGCACTAGAGGAACAGTCAAAATTGGAAAATGGCTTTGTACATGGCCCAAACTCAAAGAGTACAAGAGTATCCTTGTTGAACTGGCCCATAGTAACATTCCATGGCTTATGGATTTCTAGGAGAATCTTGTTCTGCTTTCATTTACATGAGGATGTCAACTACCAACCTCTTTTGATGAAGAATGTTCACTTCACTAAGTTATTATAGAAGTGAAATCATCATCACTTCACATTAGATTAACAATTTCTTAATTGATTAAGAATTCATCTCTCATTTGGTATAGTTCTACTGACATTATATCTTATCATTATAGATATTATCTTGACAAAACTGATCATCAAAATGAGATAAAAGAGGGAGTGTGTTGCATTATTCTGCATCTTCGTCCATTCAATCCGATCGAGCAACATTCTATGCCCTTCCAATATGTTTGCAGCCAAACTCTATCAATGAAGTTGATATTAAGACAATTGGTAGTACTTTTTCTATCTCTATTCTTATAATATAGTATTACAGTATCCTTCTCTCTTGCTATTCAGTTTTTGACTCAATCATCCAATAGATTTTTTATTGATTCCCTATATTGATTTTTATATTTTTTTATATTATTTTTTCATATATTGAAATAAATAAACCTCAATTTAAAATATTCTATAATATTATAATAAATTTTCAATTTTAATATTATTTTATCTTATTTTATTTCAATAAAAATAAATAAATTTTAAAATATTTGTAATTTTTTGTATTTTATAAACTATCGTTTATCATAAAAATATTACTTTTGTATTTGATGATATAAAAAGTTTAGAAATTATATTTTTAATTCCCAAGATATAAAAAATCATATAAAGATAACAAATTAATAGATTTTTTATATAGATCGATAAGGAGGAACACTGCTAGGAGTGATCCAAGACAGCCGAAACATTTAGATTGTAGGTCGAGGAAAAGAACTTTATGTTCAATCATGATTTGCTGCCAAATTTTTGCCAACCCTTCCTGCAATACAGCGCTAACATGCTCACTGATCATGATACCAAAAGTACGTATATGATTAATCAAGTACAGGAATTAGAATTTCATTGCCTTAAAGTACCGATCAATAATTGGTCCAAACTACTATAGTTATTCTATTGCCGTTTTCAACAGATTTAAGAAGATGATATAATACTCCTATAAATCTGGGGTAGTTACTTTAAAATCCCAATAGAATTTGAACTTATTCCTTTCATCCCATAAAAAATATAACATCTATACATTTTATATTATTCTATATATATGAATATAAATTTCGTTTTCATATCGAATCACGTTTGTTCGTCTCACAACATATATTAGATCGAAACACAACTCTTGTTGTTTCATGACAAATTTACAAATCATTAGGTTTGATAGTTGTTTTACACGTATTAAACTTAATATCGATACGTCTGTCCGATCAAAAGATTGCATTCTTTATGAAATGAAGGGAGTATATTTTACCCTTCAAAAGTACACAACATATAAAATCAACGTAATCACAATAACCAAAAGCTTATCCAGATCTTGTTTGTAGATATAGATCAATTGAGATTTGGTGCTGCATTCAGGGAGAAATTTGATTAAATTTGATGAAATTTGGTTGAATTGAATGGAGAAACGAGAGAGACGAAGGGAGAAGATAGAGAAAGATTAGAGGAATTATTAGTAAATTGAATGGAGAAACTATCGACCCCAACAACGTACTATCAGCTTTGACGAATCAGCTTTGACGAATGCACTATCGACTTGAATAACGGACGAATTGTTGACTCCGATGAAGACTCGAACGAAGATGATGACAACGGTAAAACAAATGATGATTATGTCTTGGAGAAGAAAAAGGGTTAGGGCTAGGGTTTTAAAAGATTTTTTTTAGTTATTGTAATATTTTCTTTTTCAATGATGAGGAGAAAGGGAATTTCATATTTTAAGTCATTGATTGGTAATTGAAAAAATAATATATGATCAAATGATAAATAAAATTAAAAAATATAACCAAATCGTAATTTTTTCACCAATAAATTTATACGAAAAAGTAACTTCAAATCTCAATCTCAAAGATTCATCACACTTTGTTCCACAAAATAGTTTACAATACAGTTAACACCACATTCTGAGAATATCATACATTTCGCACCTCTTTCATGATTGCAGATATTTTTATAGTAAAAAAACACATAATCATTTCATTGAATTCAATCATGCATTTATTGTTGATGGACCCATCCTCCTCAACGCTTTCCTGTTATTTGATTGATTGAATTAAATTAAATATATTATTAATGATTTTAGTTAAACCACTCCATGAATCAAAAACCACATTTTTTAGGAGATATACATCACCGAGGGATGTACTAATAATTCCCTTATCTTTCTCTATCTTCTCTCTTCGTCTCTCGTTTCTCAATTCAATTCAACCAAATTGCATCAAATTTCTCCCTCAATGCAGCACCAAATCTCAATTGGTCTAGTTCTTGATGCAATTATAGTTCTATTACAGAATTCTTGATTTTCGGATAAGGATTTAAAAAAGATTTTTCACAGAATATTTTCTGTTTCTTCGAAAAATAAATATTTTCTATTAGGTGGAGAAATGTTTTTGACTAAGCAATTTGCTTGTTACAAAATTGTCCTAGTTTTTAGGGGAGTCGAGAACTGTTTCTTTGATCAGTCTTCCACTGGTTCTCTCCCACGACCTCCATCTCTCCACGATGGCTCTTTTCACTTACTATATGAAAGAAGGAGAAAATAGTTTTGTGAATCGGATCACAAGTTTTCAATTGTTTAAGGTTTTTCAAGGTGACTTGCAAGAATTGTTTTCCTGTGATTCAAGAGGTTCGACGTTGTTTTGAAAAGGAACAAGGTAAATTGTTCCTTTTCAAAGAGAATGAAAGGCATGAATTGCAACTCCACCAACTGGGCATGATGCACATTGGTTTCAAGTATCTATTTCCTTTTTGAATATTGAGCATATATATAAGGGAAAAAGCAAAGAGTAAATTGGAAGGGATTGATTCAAAGAGTGCAACTCAAGGTGTGGAGAAATAAAACAAAAGCGATGACTGACTGACTTATAAAACAAAAGCGAAGAATAAAGATAACATTGCTTGAGTTGGAGAAATGTGGTTAGAGTGATGATTGACTTAAGATGCCGTTTCCTTTGATCGAATTATTATAGCCAAATTGCGATGCTATGAGCCTTCTCAATAGGGAAACACAATTCATCAAATTGATAACAGTTTGATCAAAGTAAGATCGATCGGGTAATATAAAAGGCTAGCAAGAAGTTATAAGATTTTAAACATTATAATTCCACATGAACAAAAAAGAAATGATTTTAAAAAAAAACAAAAAAAAAAAGAAAAGAAAAGAGATGTCGGTAGCTTTTATGTATGTTATGTCCGAAGTATGCATACTATATACTACTAGAATTGGGTCACTCATATATGAGCTATTTTCGACAATTACTGCAACTAAGATTGCTACAGCTGTTGCTGTTGAGATGATTGCAATTGTTACTATTAGATATATATCTACTATCATCAGTTCGATTTTTTTGATAGAGTTAGTTCCTTAATAATTACAATCAAGATGACAACAATTGTTGCAGCTAAACTGACTAAAACAAATAGTGCTCGAAGAACTAGTGACTATTAACGTAAGCCTTGTTGACGAATGTAATTCTTCTTGCTGCACAAGTGATTTCAATTGTTGCTCTTTTATGTACACTCTCGTTGTTCTTTGGATTTGTTCCTGATCAGATAGCGAAGGAAGGCAATGCAGCGGTTCAAGGTCACACAGAAATGAATGCACGTCTAGTTTAGCATGAAAAAATGAAACAGCACAAGAAATTGAACAGATCATGTGAAGCTGTGATATTTCCCTGCATGTGTTTTTTGAACGGCAGTCACCACCAGTCCGTGACCACCATTCAAAAGTCCAGATTTTTTTTAAAGCTCAAAAGTTCAAATTTTAATAAAGTAATTGGCTCGAAAGATTAAAGAAAATTAGGGTAAAACAAAAGCATAAATTATCAAAAGATTTTATTTTTTAAACTTTATTATCATTTGGTCTTATTTGGTTTGATTCAGGAATTTAAAGTCTTTTAATTTTTTTATAGATGACTAATTGATAAATAAGATAATGAGATACAATTAATTAATTAATATTTTAAATTTTGATGAATAATAGGTATTTTTTATTTAAAACAAAGTTAACAAAATGCATAAAAAAATTGTTAGAAACACTTCTTGCATATTTTCCCACTTAAATCTAACTCTATCATTTAGACATCTCATATCATAAATGGAAAAAATAAAATCTTGTTCAAGAAGACAATGTAGGAAATAATTTATCACATCACATAAACAAAAGTATTATTACTCCCTCCATCCCAAACAATTACAACATTTACTATATTAGGTGTCCCAAATAAATTATAATTTTATCACATTTGTAAAATAAATTTCTAAAAATATCAAAATATTCTTATTTTTAATTTTATATCATATCAATTCATCCCACTACTTTTTCTTCTCCTTTTTTCTCATTCCTCTCATTCACACAACTCAAAGGACAAAAACGTCTTTACAATAAAAATCAGCACACACATAAATTTACATGACAAGTCAATTGGTTGTATTTTTTTGGGACGGAAAAAATATTACAAATACTCAATCGGTCTCATAATTCTAATAACACATATGTATTTTGTATTATTTTATATACATGAATATAAATATTGTTTTAATATCAAATCGCATCTGATCCTCTCATAGTATTAAGTTGAAATACATAATTTATACAATCATTGATATTTCACGTTAAATTTATAAAAAAATTATATTTGATCGTCGTTACACGTGTGTAAAATTTCGTATCGACATGCATATCCGGTCAATCTATTATAAGAATTTCATGATGAAGATAATATTATATTTAATTTTTAGAATATTTTATTCATTATCAAATGATTTTCGGTTCAAATCTCGGCGGTTTGATAGATAGCGCACATTGGGCTGATTTCATTTGAAATTCTGGTGCGGGTAAAACTTAAGTTACAATAAGGAATATTTTGGAAAATAAATTGAATGGGATCGTCGAAGGAAGGCCTGGGAGCGGTGAAGGGACCGACAGGCAAAGTGGGGGCCATGTTGGTTTAATGAAAGGACAAGCCCAAGGATTCAGCAATCAACGGACCACTCTCACAAGGACAAACAGCCGAAAATAAAAGCCATTAGCGCAAAAAAGAACAAAAAAAAAAGGAAAAAAAAAAAAGACGGACGGTTTCATGCAGAGAAAACAGTATTTAACTATCCAGAAATATTGACTCCAGACGGATAATGTCCATTAATTAATATCTTCATTTTATATAAATTATAATATATAAATAGTCGAAAATAAAGGCCATTAGCGTAAAAAAGAACCAAAAAAAAAAAGAGACGGACGGTTTCATGCAGAGAAAACAGTATTTAACTATCCAGAAATATTGACTCCTGACGGATAATGTCCATTAATTAATATCTTCACTTCATATAAATTATAATATATTAATCTATCATGATTATTAAGAAATATATTAATTTTATTATGTTTTATTTTTATATCTTTGTAAATGAGTGAGAATTTATGAGTGGTGAAGAAAGAAAAAATAATAATGAGAGAGAAGATGTATGATATAAAGTAAAGATAATGTGAGTTTTTTGGAATTTTAAAATTATCAAAAATGAAAGTATTACAATTCATGTGGGACCTTCATTTTTAGTAATATTTCGTAATTTATTCGAGACGAAGAAAATATAAATATTTAACTTCAGTTAAATAAATTGCATAATTATGATATAAAATTATATTTTTTTCGTCCGAAATGAATTATAAAAAGTTGACTTGACACAATAATTAAGAAATATATATTGATTTTATGAATGTTTATCATTTTTTTCTTCTGTGCATGAAGAGAAAAGTGTGAGTGAGTAGAGAAAGAAAAATTAATGATAAAGATGACACTGTAATATAAAATATGAGTATTTTAGATTTTTTAAGTTTTTAAGGTTATTTTTTTATGAAAACATCGTAATTTATTTGGGATATCCGTTTTAATAATGTGTCGTAATTCATTTAAGATGGAAAGAGTATAAAAAGATGAAGTGCATATTCATTCCCATCCTTAAAAAAGGTCAAATTATTTATCGTCAAAATATTAGCTCCATCCCATAATTCTTGTAACGCTTATTCCCTCCGTCCCATATAAATTACGATGTGCTAATTTGGCACGATTATCAATGAATGGATTGACGTTAGAAGTTTTTACCAAAATACCCTTATTTGTATAGTGAGTAGATGAATAGTAGTAATTGTGAGTGAATAAAGAAAATAAAGGTGAAAATTATGAATAGATGGAATAATACTAAATAGTATGATAAATTAAGAGGATAGCCGATGTGTGATGTTTGAAACTCACAATAAACATGTCATTGCACAGCTAGTAAGCGATTACAAGATCTTTCATTCTCCACAACAAGACTCAGAACAGACTCTTGTAATCGTTTTTCTAATACTAGTGCAATTCATCACTGCCTTCAATAGATGGCTCAAATTTCCAGGTATCAATTTCTTCCACAATTCACTCGATGTCTTTCTACACTTATCTTTATCTTTTAGAGTAAAGGAGATCCAAAAACCTCACTTGAAATCTTGGGAATTGTCTCTCTATTTATAAACAATCCCAAATTTCTAACCGTTGTTGAAGTTATTTTTTCTTTGAATGTCATTTTCATATCATTCTATAATCATATTCATAAACCCGTGACCTCTAGTGTAGATGAAGAGAAATACGCTGACACAGTACTGACACAACAGTGAACTTTGACTTCTTCTTAACCGTTCTGTAGAACTCAATCTTGCTGAGTAACCTCAAAAAAAGAAAAAAAAAAACAATTCAGGATCAATTTTTTTTTTTCATCTGAACTCTTATGTTGACCTCAGCCTTAATATCTTAAGTCTTGTTGCAGTAACGTTCGTCAAATAGAAACAATCCAGGATTGAAACAATCCAGGATCAACTTTTTCTTACTATAGAACCTCAAATGTCCAACCTTTACTGTCTTTTTACTCATAACCGTAATATTATCGGGCTTGCTACGTTACACTGGATCAGCCCGTAGTGTTCATCTCTAAATCAGGCTTATTTCATACCCATTGTATGCTTATTTTCCTAACAGATCAGTCTCAAACTTTGTACATATTGGGACATTCTAAGACTAGTGTTTCCATATCACTCAAAGTCATGGGTTTGACTCAACAATAACATTGTGTAAGAACAAATTAAAGATAAAATAGAAAATTATCCTAGGATTTGATATTACGCAAAACATAAAATATGAAAAAAAAAATCCCCAAATATATGATTTGATACACACTTCCACTTCACCACTCTCTCTCCTTCCTCCTCCTCCCCCAGTACTCTCCTTCTCCTCTCCCTCTCCAATTTTGCTGGTCCGGCTTCAATCATCACCATGACTCCTTCTCTGACGTCGTCGAGCTCTCGCTGCAAACAAATCTCAAATATAATGCTACCAAAACTACACCACATTCCCTAATGTTTAGACTCGATCAAGGGTTTTGATGATCTTAACCTTCGATGGAGGCGATGATAGATCAGATCTATCGATGGAGAGATTCGGGGAAAACGTGGCTGGATAATTACGAGTCGATGGCGTTGGTTGTGGTTCCGATTCTATCGATCGTGAACGCGAGGGTGGTGAAGTTGGTATTCAATGGTGTGACGGAGAAGGAAGTGAATGTGCATCTGTTATGGAGTTGTTTATGCGTTCGATCAAGTGAGATGAAAGGGATAGGAGATTGTGTTGATGGTGGAGGAGAGGGGGGAGATGAAAGGTACTGGGACGAGGATCATGTTTAGGCCAAGGCCGAGGTTGGAGGCGACGAGTGAACTCAGGAAGACGATTGATAAGTGTGTGATAATGGGATTGTTATTCTAGGGTATTGATTTTTGATTGTGTTTATGTTGATTTAAGACAAAGGTTCATTTTTGTGGATTTGGGTTAATTTTGTGATCAATAGAGGTAGGATTCTTTTTGGTATGGGTTCGTATTTGATTTTGTGTATGTTGAGGATTTCTTATATTAGGCAAATTGTTTCAAATGCCCTAATTTTTATACTTGGCACCTTGTTTCAGACGCCCTATTTCCTATAGTTGACGTCCTATTTCAGGCACTCTTGTTCTATACTTGGTGCCCTATTTATGTTTTGAATTGAAATTTTCGTCTTGTTTGAAATTTCGGCAAAAATTCCGACGATATTATTGGATTTCGACGAAGATTTCAACGACATTGTGAATTCCGACAAAGGTGGAGTGATAGTAAGGTTGGTGTGGAGGTGAGTATTTGTACAGGATTATATGAAATGTATGAATTGTAAGTTTGAAAATTATTTTTTCTTTATTGTATATGTTTGGAATTATTTTCACAAAAATATACTCTCTGTCCCACAAAAAGTATAATGGAGCCCTACTTGATATGCATGTCGATGTAAAGTTTGACACGTATGCAACGACAGTCAAACACAATTTTTTTATAAATTTATCATGAAATATTAATGATAGTATAAATTATATATTTTAATCAAATATATATTATGAGACGATTAAACGTGATTTAATTTAAAAACTAAAATTTTAATTCATACATATAAAATATAGACATGTTTTATTTTTGATAGCGTAGGGTGTAGTTTGTTATGAAATCTTACCGGATAATGGGGGGATAAGGGACACTTCAACATTAAGTCATATGGCCGAGAGGGGGTAAATTACAGCAAGCACTGTGAAAGCAACCTCACCTGCCTTCGTCCATCCTTCCCCCTCCCTCCCCCCCTCTTTTAAAAATCAATTCTCTCCTATTTCACCTCCCCCCCCTTCTCTTCGCTTCATTCCCAGTCGCTCCAACACCTCCACCGACGCCGTCGCCGCCACATTAATGGCAATTTAGGCCTTTAATTTCCACCTCTGGCGACTATTTACGGAATTAGTATACCGAGTTCTCTGTCTTCTGCACTCATTGGTCTCAATTTAACTCCAATTATCGATTTCTATTGAGTCATGCGTGGTTATCGGTCGCGTGTTTGATTTTGGACTCAGCGGTTTCACTTGCATGTCCATGTACACGCAATTTATGCGAGTATTTCTGAGAATTCGTGTCCGTTTCAGCGTCCCAAGTGTCTCGAGAAATTAATTGCAAACTAGTGGAAGCTGTCGAAGTTCGTCATCGGCATTGTAGTACTCTGCTTCGAGCTTTCCGCCTCACTATTCCTGCTTCTCTGTTTCAAGGTTTGTTTGCTTCAATCTCAATTCATGAATTGAATTCGCTACTCCGCCCTTTTTTTTGCGTTCTAAAGCTGAAATTACTCAAATTAAGATTCTACTTTTTTTGGATTTTATCCTGTTTTTAATGAATTTATTGTGCATTAAAATGAATATGAAGATTTATTTCCCATTTTAGGCACATATTTTTCGGGAATTATGAACCTGTACGAGCACGCAATTCTCGTGTCTTAAATCTTTATACGGAAACTGAACACGTTACGAGCTGGAAAGTGCATTGCATGGCATTGTATTCGAATTCCAAACTCGAATACAAAACGTGAGCGGTATAATGTCAGTTTTCCACTAGTTGTTTTCGGTTCTATGCATTTTCATTAAGGAAGATAATTAATATCCTCTTTTGTTTTTGGTTTAATTCTTTTCGCGACATTATTTGAGAATTCGAATTGTGAACGAAGAGAATTTTTCTTTTGCGTTCTTTGAATTTGCACTTGCTTTATTGTCGTGATGTGAGGTTTAAGCAACATGTCATGCACGTATGTGTAATAATGTATTCGATCGGTTGAGAAAAAAAAAAGAGTTACTTAAATGGTGCCAAATTGCCAATGCAACTATCAGAATCAATTAAAGTTGCAAAATTAATCTGAAGCAATGAATTTGGCCATTCTCACATGGGTTATAACGTGTAACTTTTTTCCAAATTTTATGCCCATGTCGTTTAAATGTTATCACAGCATCGTATGACTCATAATCCTATTCTCATTCAAGTAGAAAATGAAGGTTATGGAGAGTTTTGAAATTCAAAGTTAGTGGGAGGCTGACGATTTGGGTAGATTGCGGCCAGAAGAGCATTGGGTGCGGCACGAAAATCATTGTTTCAATTTGTGGGGCCCGCGCTCTCTTTGTCTATTTTTCCTTGATGTCTGGTTATCATATCTACTTTGACTTCCTATCTTGCGTATTTGGAAGTGTATGATTTATCTATGATTCTTCGAAAGTTTTTATTTTCTCCTAATTTATTATTCCATCGTCGGATGAAAGTGCAACAGTCAGACTCGCAATGATTTTATATAAGTATGTTTTATTTTTGGATAATTTTTAAAATGTTCTTATTTGAATAGGACGATTTAAAGTTCAATAGTGGAGCAACTAGAGCTCATGATATTTTGACAGTGAAGATTTTATTTTTTGTGGGATCAAGGAGATAAAAGATGTTAAAAAGAGAAAGAAAAAACCTCATAACGTCTCAATTTCAATGAGTTGGGAGAGTAGAAGGGGGAAAAGACTCAAAAGAGGTTGTTCAAGCATCCTTGCATAGCCTCTTTGGATAGTCTCTTTTAAAGTGTGCAATTATCCCTCAAGTATCCATTAATAAATGCTAGGTAACATAAAAAAAAAAAAAAAAAAAAAATGATAGGTACATCAATTGTTGATTCTATTAGTTTTGTGAAATGATCAGGTCTATAGGAGAAAAAATGGCTGGGACAAGCATGAATGAGGAAATGGACTGCGGGAGCTTTTTCGATCAGATCGACAACTTCCTCGAGTTTCCCAACGACGAGTTCGAGAACATCTTCATTGGCGAAGGGAATAGCTGTGACACGTTTTGTGCTGCCGATGGTGTCGATATTTGGTCCTCTGATCATGTTTCCTTTGAGGATCTGCCTGCTCCAGGTTCCGCTCTCTCCACCCAGGACAGCAACAACATGATCAGCACTCAGACGGCAGTTGATGTTGCCCCTGGCCTTGATAGTGAACTCCCTGTTCCGGTGAGCCATGAGCATTAAATACAAGAATATGCATTTAGCTTGGATTCTGATCAGTGTCGCTGATTAATTTGCTTGATTATAAATACAGTATGAAGATATTGTCCAGCTCGAATGGCTTTCCACTTTCGTCGAAGATTCCTTCCTAGGTGGTGCTGCGATCATTCAAGGAATCGAAAACTCTTCCTTCATCAGGGAGTTCTCACAAAGCCACAGCGGCCGCTTCCACTCTGCTTCCAGCCCAGTGTCTGTCCTTGAGAGCAGCAGCTCATGCTCCAGCGGGAAGAACGTGCAACTTAGCCATGACAAAAAACCACGCAGCAAGCGTCCTCGACCCTCTACCTTCAATCCTCGCCCCTCTATGAATCTAATGTCGGCATCATCTGAATCAGAGAACTTATCGGAGTCTCGTCCCTTGAAAGCTGCCAAGCCCATCAAGGTCATGCAGAAGAAAATCACGAAACCCAAGTGTTCGCTTGCTTCTGGTACCCAGGAGATCAATCCGGCTGAAGCTCAGAACGTGAACCCACCACAGCAGGTGAGAAAATGCCTGCATTGCGAGATCACCAAGACACCGCAGTGGAGGGCCGGGCCATTAGGACCGAAAACCCTATGCAATGCATGTGGTGTTCGGTACAAGCCTGGACGACTCTTCCCCGAGTACCGTCCAGCTGCAAGCCCTACATTTGCTCCGTCATTGCACTCAAATTCCCACAGGAAGGTCCTTGAGATGAGGAACAGAAACATGGCCATAAAGTCCGTAAAGTCCGGAGCTCCAACTCCTGCAACCCCTATGGTGACTAAGAGGAAAACGACGGTGACCAGCATGCCTGAGCTCATCCCGGCTTTCATCTGAACGCAGGACTGTTTTGTTGGTAGCGGAAGCTGTAGTTCGTCGCTTGTGTTGGGTTGTATTTCTTGATTGGTTCATTGGTTGTGTTTTTGTAGAGGGATGGAATTGGAAGCATAGCAGTGTATGTAGTTCATCATATCATGGTTAGGTTACATGAGGAAAATCAAGAGGGTGGGCTGAGGTTTAGCTATGCTTAGTGTTATGCTTAGGTCCTTGAGCAGATCTGGTTGTTCAAGCATGGGCTTGCTTTGTATGATCTCTCCTACGAATCAGGTACTATTTTTTGCAGTTTCATCAAATATTTGTTCTAGTTCCAGTTGATTAGGATGCTACTCATCTTGTTATGGACAGTACTCATGGTTCACCCTCTTCTAGTGGATCATCGTGATTCCTCAAGTTGCAAATCGGCCTATTATGTAGTCGAGTTTTCCAGTTTCTTTTGGTGCAAAGAATAAGATGTTATGATGATTAAGGTAATTATGTTCCTACTCTATACGTTATGCAGTTTAACACTTCGACTTCGACTCACCCTATATTTCCATACCCTTATCATAGTAGCCATGATATCGATGATGGACTCGATTGAGTACATTAATCGGTCTTTTTCATACGAGAGTCCTTTGCTTAATTGTGAATCTTTAACCCTACAACGTTGAGTAATGCTATTTCGTCATTTTCTTGGTTCTAATACAGACCACTGATCAGTAGATAAATGGTGTTGATAGTGATTTTTTAACCAATTTTTCTATTGATGAATTCTAGAATTCTGAGATCTTTTCTCTTTTAATTGGGATTCCATTATTCCTTGTTTTCAAAACGAATATTTTATTTTCTTTTTAAGAAAGAAAGATCTCCCTTGTGTTTGAAAAGAATCTTTTATTTTTTTCTAATTTTTAAGACCAAAAAAGATTCCGAGATATTGAAGGATAGGGAAAATGGAGTTTGAAGGGACTATTCCCTAGATACATCTATTCAAATAGGAATTGATTCCGAAGAATTTCTATTGTGCTAAAAATGAATTTCCATATTTTTTATAAAGAAATTGTCAAATACTTTGCTAGAGTGTCCAATGTCTCAATTATATTTTCTATCCGAAAATGGTCCATTAAAATTCATTACAAAACACCCCAATCGTTCAAAGTCAGTGGAAACCCACAACGAAAACAAAAGCAGTTTGGTGCATTTCCACCCTCTCATGCAGGTCCTGTGTTCCCAACAAAATGTTTCCTCCCTGACTAAGAGGTACAATCATCCACGATTCTGGGATTTAGTCCACCTGATTGAGCATGAAAGCTTGACCACTATTTGAACGTCTTATGTTCGTTCATCTTTACAAAACAAGTTCGGTGTGATGATTTCTGAACCTAATTCAGTGTCCGTTTTCATGTTTATTTGAACATTCTTTGACATGAAATCATTCACCTGAAGTTGCATTATGCTTCGATGCTAGAAACTACAGTGCAATTTAGTAATAAGGAGCCGTAATATATGTAGGGTGAATTTTTATCCATCTTGATGAACACTGTTTTGCAGCTGTCTCATGCTTTGAATATACTCTTGACGTCTATAATGACATGATATGAGTGCCTAACAACATTTCTTGATTGGAAATTGACCAAGGAGTGGTGCAAATGTATCAATACCCCAATATGGACAAATCAATCATGACACTACAAATTATAATATCAAGGTTTTTAGTTTCTTATTTTTGATGCAGAGCATTGTATTTGATCATTATTTACTTTTATTGTACGTAGAAAATACCAAGTCAAAATTTAGTTAGTTTTATTTAGTGTTCCTAAGTTCATGAATGCGTTAGTTCATGTACTTAATAGTCTAGAATGTTTTTAGGAGATCTATAAACTGAGTCCTTGTAACAATACAAAAGAGAATGGAGTATTGAATAAAAGTTATGTTTTAAGTCTTGAAGACTTGTTTCATCTCAATCCTACGGTGAACCGGGTTTCCTAGTTGGTTGAAATCCTACACTTCAATAGTTTTCACCAAAATTCGAGTGAGTCACGCTTTCTTCCTACATCAGTTGGTATCCAAAGAACTTCAGTTTGTTAGGAGATTCTGAAGGAGTTAGTCGAGATGTCATGGAATACATTTCATAATCCTATAACCCCCTACCTGAAGTATTGTCCAATGCTAGTGTTGTGGAATCACTGAACCATCAAATTGGAAGTGTTGAAGCATTAAGTGATGGAAGAGATTGGTGATCCAATCTATGATGAGTATGATGATGACGAGAAACTTATTATCAAGAAATCACATATTTACAACTATCAAGAGGTGTATGATGACGTCATGAATTACGATGAACTTGAAACCTCAATAATCATCATCGACTTTACAACGATGAAGAAGGATCCTGAATGGAGGAATATTTGTAGAATATTATTATTATTCATGTTCTTGAAGCATTTCAAATTCAAAGGTACAAGTTTCGCTTGAGTGGAGGGTGTGATGCTGAGCATTGTTTTTGGTCACTATTTAATTTCATTTTACCTAGGAAATACAATGTCAATGCTTAGTTTTATTTAGTGTTCCTAAGTACATGAATGCACTAGTTCATGTACTTAATAGTCTAGAATGTACTCAGGAGATCTATAAATTGAGCCTTTGTAACAATACAAAAGAGGATGGAGTATTGAATAAAAATCATGTTTTAAGTCTTGAAGACTCATTTTTATTCCAATCATACGATGAACCGGATTTCTTAGTTAATTGAAGTCCTACGTTTCGATAATTTCCACCAAAACTTGAGTGACCTACTCTTCCTTCCTGCATCAATTTTCAACATAGTCCATATGTGTTTTGTAACATATCCTGACTTCGGTTTACCCATGGTAACTTGATTTAGTCACAACAACAACAACATTGATAACTCAGATAATCTCATCAACAATAACGACCCAGGTGGCTTGATTTAGTCGACTTGGTGAAATTCCACTGAAGTTGCAACTTGATGAATTGAGTATTGTGGTTGGAGCTGCTGGGCCTTGCTATAGTGATTGGGCTGCTTGGTAATGTGGGTTGTAGGACCAAAGCATCGGTTGAGCAGGCAGCACACTGAGAAGAAGGAAGTGAAGCTCACTTGTGTAAGAATTAATAAAGATCAAGCATCTAAGGTACTCACTAGATTGATTACACGCATGACTTGGTCATTAGAAATAATCAGGTTTAAGGGTGAATTTAGAAAAGTAAATTTGACATGTTCATATAAAAATAGAGGAGTTAGGATTTGAAAATCTTCATGCACTAAGGCTTTCTAATCATTTAAGAGTTTCAAACGCTTCCCAAACATAAATCTTAGTCACCCAAAACCTCACCGTGAAACAATTCAAATGGGTTACTCAAGATACTTCACAGGCTGTGCTATTGACTTTGAAGGCCTAAGAGGCATCAACCGAGAAATTGATACTGCACTGCACTACAGTGTCTTGAAAATGCTGCGGTGAGATAAATGTCGGGCTACCCAATAGAACTATATTATGAGAGAGAGGCAAGAATGAATTCCTCGACTCTGCAATATATGAGAAAGGTAACAACTACAGTTTTCTTGTCACTCTGAATAAATAAAGCATGGTGGTTGACGCTGAGAGCGTTTAATATGTCCGAAGGAGAGATGAAATACATCACCTATCAGGTGAAGGAGGACAATTGGAAGCTGATGAGTAGAAATGGCCTACAGAAAAAGTAGTACCAGCCTGTGGATGATCTCTTAGAAGAATATAGAAAGTTGGCTTCTTTCCTCAAACATTGCCTTATAAAGAGGGATCTCTAACCTAAATATGTCTTGAGGAGACGCAACTCAGGGTCATGGCGGTTATTGTCATGGAAGCCAATTTGGACTGGACGAGCGTTATGGTCAATCTTTGATTCATCACATCAAATTTTTTCAGAATAAGCAATAAGCCAAGGAGGAAGAGCTTCATGAGACTGATGTGCCTTTATCTGAAAAAGAGAGGGATTGACCTTTGGAAAGAAAGGGGTTATGGCTTCCCAAAGAAAACACCACTGTCCCTAAGAAGAAAAATGGAGATCACTCTGCTAGACGACCGTCTGATGGCCAGTAGAACAGGAAGAGAAACTGAGCTCATTCGATCTACACTCTACTATCGATTGTGAAAGAACCTTGACCCTAGGATCTACCTTTACATTAGGAACGTCTAACCTTTACCTTTTGATAGTCAAAAAAAGAAAAAAAAAAAAAGAGGAGAAAGTTTGATAGGATACTCTAGTAGAGCCTTATACCACCCCAATATTATTTGTCTAATACCTGCTTAACATGTAATCGTAGTCGTGAGCTCAAAAACTCATTAACACAAGATACATGTTCATTTCAAGAGTCCGATATCCTTATTATATCGTGGATCGTCCATACACAAACAGGATGCAATACAAACAATAACCACCAACTATATGTCAAACACGGATATATATACACACACAAGTTATTATAAATCATATTGATCAGGCTTAACATTATTTCATAAGCCCTTAGTCATTATTTACGATTTTCAGACTTTTCAGGTATTACATGTCATGTCAAGTTAGACCATGTTTCTTATTACAAATTGATGACTAGGGAGAAGTAACTATAAGAAATTAATGTAGTCACCTAGTATGACCGTACTAGGGACAACTCGATAGGATTAATGGTCTTGTGCAATAGACCTAGGATAGTTAATTAAATAAAACACGACAAACTCATAATATCACTACATACACATTAAAGGGTTTATTAAACCCTCTCTACCTAGTCATTTTAAACGGTAACCCTCACAATCATTGCTATTTATAGGCATTATATTTTACACAATATTAAGAATTCTTAGGGATCATACATAAGTTTAATTATATTAATTTTATATATAGCAGATTACTATCATGACGTTTCACATCTCAGGTAAATTTCATATTTAATTATATTCTTATTGTCAATGTCGGGGATGGCCGAATCTGGCCCGATAGTGATGACAGTACATCGACACTGGGTTCTGAGTCTTGTGGTTTCATACTCGAGTATGTCGAGTTACATGTTTTGTCACTTTGTCGTCGTTGGATCATTATGATGAGAATTCTGGGGACATTAAAATAATTTGTGAAGATATACGAGGGTAATTAGGAACTGAACGAAGTAGAATAGTGGATGGAGAGAAGTTACCCTCTGATCAAGCTCTGATGAATCTCCCATGCAACTAATACATAGAGTAGGTTGTTAGCGATATATTCAGGAGCAATTTTCGGATTTTACGGACTTTTCAATTATTTCAATAAATCCGAATCTTTTCAAATCCCCTGAAATCATATCATGTTTAATCCAATTGAGTGATATCTTATAAAATAACCAATTGAGTGATATCTTATAAAATAATATAACAATCCAATATTACATAACATCTATTATATGTTGTGTATGCTAATTACCATAAACGAAATTGTTGGGGCATTATAAACCTGGTGTTATAGGTGAAGAAAAATTATGTGTTATGCCGTTATCATCACAGTATTTGTCTACTCCTGATTGATTAGAGCTCTATAAATTTTGTCATTGTCATGTTACGTAGATAGAGATTCGAGAATTGAATAAAGTTATGTTTTGAATCTTTGAGACTTGTCTATCCCAATCCTACGCTGAACCGGGTTCCATAATCAATTTATGTCCTATGCTTTTGAGAGTTTTCACCCAATCGTTGAGCCACGCTTCCATACTTGCATAGTGATGCCCTAGGCATTGCCTTCTTGCATCATTTGGTATCAAAGTATGGCCGATCGTGAGGGACATAAATTTAAACGAAGTCGTCGCAATACCTATTGTTGTGGATTCGATCTAGATCGACAACTTATGGAGGCAAGGTGCATTGTTCGATCCAAAGCAGAACAGGAGGAATCGAAGATTTTATCCGACGATGAAGAAGATGCCAAAGATCTAGATCTATTTGTGTTTTCGACCTGGGGAGGACGCGAGTCTTTCAGATGAAAGATCTGAACCCATCTCAGATTATTGAGATGAAAATTGAGATTCCGAAGTTCAAAGAATTTGGTAGTCCTATCTTCGATAATTATCTCGATTAAAATTGAGATGAATTGGGAGAAGCTATATATGATGATTATGGCGACGGAAGTATTACTTGAACCCGAAGTCAAGGTGGATGATTCGTTAGAAGAGACTGTAATCATGTTCAAGTCACAAAAAGAAGACAACCATTAGAGGGAGAATCAAATTATGACCAAAGTATGTCTGGATGTGGCAAAGCCTCAATCTCAGTTTGCTTTAAAGCCCATTGAGTTTATGATTCCCGCATCATTTGGAGACGATACATTGAAGAAAAAAAGAGGAACCAAGATTGTATTCTTGCTTATTCTTCGTTTCAAGATTCATGGTCGTATATTTTGCAACAAGTCAGCCTACATCAATCAAACTTGAGGACAAGTTCTCTCTAAACGAGGAAGAATGATGCAGGAAGAATTCGATAGATTCTTTTTGTATATTTACCAATTTTAGAATTCAAGTTATTTTTATGTTTTAGATATTAAGTTAGTTGTCTTTAGCTAATTTAATTTAATTATTAAATCGGAGAAAATCTAGGTAATTAGGAAATTAGGGTTTGATGTCTTTATTTAACCCACTCTGGCATCATATCTAGTTGAGTTTATTTTTAAGAAATATCCAGAATTCCTCAATTGAAAAGAGAGACCCTGTTCTCTATTTACCAATGCTGTCTATCTTAATCTTACATGTTGTAATCCTTGCTTTTTTGCATCATCTTCTGTAACACAAAGAGGCAATTCTGTACTGCAATGAACCCTAATGCTTGTTCCAAGTGTTTGAGGTCAATATCTGTTGACATATGTGATAATGTGAGTTCTAACTAGTATGTATGCACGTCACCATGAGTCACGGTAGATGAGAGATGCGTTACATGTGAAACAGTATACTACAGGTGTAAGTACATTCTACAACCCGATCCATTCGAAGCCATCAATGAAGCTCAATGAGATAAAAGGCTTCGCTTCTTCATCGGTGAGCTCTCTTGACCACGATACCCTTCCAGCGAAACTTGCACCCGGTCCTGCGCACTTGTATTGTCCGTAGAACACCGTCCTATCAATGGTTGTGAAACCAGATATGATGAAATCCACAAGAATGATAAGTATATCAATCAAAGAAATGATATCTTGAAGTTCATGATAGGGATAATATCAGCGCGCATGCTAACATATCAAATATCATATGACAACCAAACATGGAATATATATTTAGGTGGATGATAGGTAGGTGCTTTACACGTAGATTTCGCATGAGCCATAGACTAGCTATTGGAGATATGGGTGCTAACCAGAATGGACATCTGAGTGTGTCACTTTTGCTTTGTGAGGCAAAGAGAATGTGAGAGTGTGCTTTTGTTGTGACAGCGTTAGATAAAAAACAAAAAAGTTAAAAAAACAACATACTTCACACGCACAAGTGTTCCCTAGACAATATATTAATCCACTCCAGCTAGACCTATCATTGTTACTATAAACTAGACGAATGATTCTCAATTAGAAAATTAATGTACGCAGTGCAACTACTTGGGTGCATACGGTAGTAACATGAAATTTGAAACTAATTATAAGGGTGAGAATGACTCATGAACTATGTATATTAACGTATGATTTTTTAATAACACTTGTCAGTTTCTAGAAATGTCCCCATGTGTGGTCCTATTACATGTGGATATTTTAAATGGATAATTTGAAATACATGTGACGGTTAGTCCAATATAAATGAGGATATGCCGTGGCATCATATGATGGGGAAATGATTTCGTCTCCAAAACAATACACAATAGAAGGAATGATTCATAACTTATATGAGTGACTTCTCATAAACTTCAGTAGAAGTTTCTCTAGTAATCGATACTTACATTTCACGACTGGGATCGCCCCAGTTGTACCAACCCTTGGGGACGATGATGTTATCCATATACGTATAGGCGAAGACGACCCTAGAGAAAGGTCCCCATGCTCTCCCCAAGTATAAGGCTCCTGAGCCCGTGACCTTACAGTTCACAAATGAGAAGCCTGTGTCTTCCAGCAGGCTGCCTCTTCCTTGTGCGGTAAGCGCGCCTGCGTTCTGTGCTATTGCATGCACATGACACCCCTGCATATATGTGAGCATAGATGCAATTAACTACAGATGTATTGTTAAACTTCTCATTTTAAATAATGTGGCCGAATGAGCAAACGAAAAGAAAAGGTGCACGACACCAAACACACATATGTGATTTATAAAGTTGTCATTACAGTGATATTCTTCAACATTGTGTCTAGCAAATGCAAATGTGCCTCGACATATGAAAAACATGATTCTAATTGATAGGGAATCCACCTGACAAGCCTTTTGGGTGCACAAGACCTTACAATTTTTCTGGATCGAAACGTTTTCACTCAGAGAAAAATATGCCCTCTCCATCCCATTTTATATTTTAATGGAAACATATGTCCATGTAAGCATAAGATCGTTCGAGCTAACAGAACATATAAAGATACGTGTTGGACGTTATTTTTACTACACTTTTTTTTGAGAGGGAGGCAGTACGTCCATCCTTATGAGTGGCAATCAATTGGTGAAATTGGGATCCATGAATACCTCAAACAGAGAGAGTCCATTGCCGAATATGAAATCTACCGAACCCTCGATATAACAATCCTTGTAATAATGCCTTCCGACATGATCGTAAAGGGTGTCCTGGGCTCCCAAGAACTTGCATCCTAGGAAGGATGCTGTATCTGCGGATATTCTCAATGCAACAGCCTGTTTTCCTATGGCTCCTGGCGCTGGAACTGGCGTCGTGTTCTGCAGGATCCAGAAACCAAATTAAAACTACCATTACATGACAAAAACATCGAAGCAGACTTTTAATGAGACTATCAGTCCAGTTGATCACTTGTACCTTGAAGGTTATATTCCTGGCGACGAAATACGGAGAATTCACGGCAAATGTGGCGGAATTGAATGTCCCCAGCGGAAGCCCTCTTGATCCTATAGTCTGAGCAGTGTCTCCCCACTGTATAATAGTGCTGTCTGCCCCGTCTCCTTGTATTGTTATGAAGGACTTGAACGGAGGTATATTCACCTTCTCTCTGCATCCATTTACACATTGCACATCAGATATCAAAGAGTGTACACATTTTACATAAGATATCTTCATCCTCATTTCAGATTTAACCAATCTTCAACAAGCATAATGCCATGATGGAAAGAGCAGTACTTAACATAGCAATGCAAATTCAATGAGCAAACCTCGACCATGATCCTAAATTTGATCATATTTCTTCTACTAGAACCTATCTTTAATGTCTAATCAAATAATCTATTCCAGAGCTAATGCATACGTGTAAACACCGGCTTTGATGTTGATGACGACCCTGAGTAGATTGATAAGAGGAAGCGAATCAATGGCATCCTGGATAGAAGTAAAATCCCCGACAGCTGGATTCTTGCTGACAGTCAAGCTGAATGAAGGGAAGATCTTGTTCTTCGCCGAGCCATACAGCGTGTGCTTTAGACTACCAACAAACTGAACCCACTTCATGAACTGATCCTCGGTGCCCAGGGTTTCACTTACAACACTCTTATTCGTCGTCGTTTTATCCGCAGACTCATGCTTCCTCTCCGCCACAACATTGCCTCTTCCTCCTTGACAACATTGTGGAACACGAACCGTTGCATCAAGAAGTATGATAAGGAGGATACAAGAGAGTGTGATTCGCATATCTCACTGGAGCAATGAGCGTACGTAGACAGAGGAATTCACAATGATATATGCAAAGAGAATGAGAATGAAATTGGTGATGAAGAGTGGTAACTCTTGTGAAGTCATATAAGTGACATATATATACCTGTGGTTTAACTAAACTATTGTTTTTTGTCTAGAACATATTTATATGTGAATTATGAGGGGGGTGGGTACATGGTGCTTGGTACTTTTAGGTAGAAAGTGGTTTGGATTTGGAACAAAATGACATAAAAAAAATTTTAAGTCACGGGTGCTTTCCCCTGACATCAATGCAGATAGAGAGAGTTCACATGGAATGAATGTAGGCCACAAACAAGAGAGCCTAACACATTATGCACTTTCAGTTCCAGCTTATAAAAAATGAACCATGTAAGTTGTTTTTGGTTGCTGTGACGGTGGTGGTGGTGGTGGTGGAGGTGATATAAGTGCTCCGTTTTGTCTCGCCTTATGGTTCTATGTCAGGAGGGCATGCACTAGGCGCGGCACTATAATGACTGTAGCTTTATAAAATTGAAACAAATCCAATACGTCTTTCTAGCTATTGTTGTCGATATTCGACATATTCAGAGTGGTTAGGATGTACTGAGAAAGAACATATCCAACCGTGAAGAACAGTGAATCAAGGAATCAAGTTGAGGAATTAGGTCATAGTAGGATACGTTGTAAGATGAACTGAAGCGGAGGTGGCCATCATAAACTTTATGTTGAGGAAATTATATCCACATTGAAATTTTGAAAATTAATACAACCATATATATAATATGGATAAAGTGTTTGTATGGTTAACCATATGTGTGGTTAGATTATTAAATCTTCAAATTTATAGTTGAAATAACTATATGTGTGGTTAAAGTATTGGATTTTCAAATTAAAAGTTGAAATTAAAAACCCACTGTCGTATTATTAAACCCCACATGTTTAATACTTTGAACCTTATTATTACTTAATGTCATTCAAAGGCTATTAGGTATAAGAATCCTGATAAAAATCAACTCAGGAAGCAAAAGACTATCCAGGGAAGTATCAAACGTTGATAATATATCTTGCACAGCTTTGTCTTCTTTTCTTGGAGAACAATTCACGTGGATTGAAACTAGAAGTTCTCTCCTTCAATCGGTTGAAGGATGATGAATTTTGAAACTCATTTTGATCAAACAAATTTAGTGTTGAAACATTTTTGATATATTTCAAATTAAAAATTAACGCAAAAGTTTCACATCTTTTACTATTTTATTTTCAAACATTTAGTGAGGTTAAACGCCTAAAGTTAAAGGATTTGAAATAAAAATCAATCCACTATGTGTGTCTTTAAATTTAAATTTGGAGTCATGATGAAGTTAATGAATATCCTACCAATTACAAGATTTATTCATTATAACTTTTATGTTCTAGGTCCTTACTACTTGGTTGGTTACGTTGATGTATAATCATGATGTATCATTTAAAACAAACCGATCTTTATAAAAAGTCATAAAACTATAAAACACTAAAAAATAGAATTAAAGTGCAAAAAAATTATAAAACAATCCCAATTCTCTTCAAAATAATAGAATATCTCATCAGCTTGAAAACACTTTTGAGTTTTATTTTAAATGTTGTTTAGTTTCTATTTTTATATTTGGATATTGTTATTTGTTTTTGTTTTACAGATTTGAAAATAGGTGATTTTTAGTGATGCTAAAAAATGGTGGATAACTCACGATCATAGAAGCACTTGGAGCTTTTGGTGTTGATTTGATGAAATTTTAATGATTCCAAACGTTGGTCATGTTCATTAGTCGTGATCGTGACAACAGTATAGGAATGTTTAAGATAGGTTACAACCGTGAACATGCAATCACGGTTGTGAAGTTTTATGCAGAAAAAAAAAACCAGTTCGAAGCCCACGATGGTCACGACCATGATAAGACTTGGTTGCGGCCCGTGATATTGGTATTTCTTCAAAATTTATATTATTTTTATTTGATATTTTTAGGGTTTTAGGTTTTTTTAATAAATACCCTAATTTGTTTAGTTGAGAATTAACAACAGAGTTTCATAGTTTCATTCTCGTTTTCTTCCTTCCATTGACTCAAGGGTTTGGATCTCAATTTGAAAAAAAAAATTCTAATTAATTTGAAAAAACCTTGTATAACTCTTATGTATTTTAATTAATTTTAGTTAGCATAATTAGTTTTTAATTAGTCTAAACAATAAAGATCCCCCAAACCTCAAGTTTCATAATTTTAGTTATACGCCATCATGACCAGGAAAAAGAATAAAAAGTTTCAAAATCATATTGTGGATTCCACCCTTATTTCAATTTCTATATTAAAGTGAATATTTTTTTTAGCGCAAGTATATGTATCACTTGTTGATTTAGATCATGATGATGATGCATGGTGAGGCAAAAGGATTTGTGGGAAATTTTTCATTTTCTGATTTTTTTTTCTTTTATTGATCTCTACTCTATCCCTGAACTGCATCTTACAATCAACTATAAACCCCAATTTATAGGTTGATGAAGGCGGTGCTATGCTTAACAAAACAAACGAAGCTTGACAATGAACACTGAAAAGGTGTGTTTTTTTTCCTTCCCTAGCATGTGTTACTTTTCTGAATCAAACAATTACAGCTTTCCTTTTTGCGTGATCTTCTTCTCTTTAAAAATCAGAATTATAGGCTAACATACTCCCCCTTAATCCTGACATGGCTTCAGATCACGAGGCTCCATCGCATGTTCCTTAACCAAAGAGCTTGGCATACTACTACAGTGGTTTGTCACTGTCATAAACTTGGCCTCGCATAATGACAATGCGACGATCTTTTTTATTTCTGTGTTCTCACGAATTTTTCTTCTAGACCTTTCACTTTTGTTTGAAGATTGGTTATGAGAGCTTTCTGTTCTTTTCTCACCTTCATGAATTTTTCTAGCACACTTCTCAGCGTCTCATTCTTTTCTGCCGTTCTGACATTGATGCTATTTGCTTCTTCTTCCACGACAGATCCCTTACGCCCAATAAGGTTTCTAATCTCATTCCTATTGCAAAAAATGTCATCTTCAGCATCGACCCAGTTTTCCTTTTTGGGGACACCAGGCTTCTTGAGTTCCAGATCCACATTATCTTCTGAATCGAGGATGGTGCTAGATTCGATGAGGCAGCTATCACTGCCTCTGTGCTGTCTGCGCGTTCTTGCTCGTCGACGAACTCGCTATCGTCGTCGCCTGACTTTGCCGGTGTTGGTGTTGGGGAAACCCGAAACTTGTAATGATATACGCAAAGTCGAGGTAGATGAACTTGCCTCTCCTGTCGCAGATGACGAATGACCTGCACCAACGACTGATTCTGCCTTTGTTACGCCTATCACGGATAACGTAGATACTGCCATATCTTTCACTTCTTCAATGCTGGCTAGGAGACCAACTGGATTGACTAACTCCAAACTAATCTTATACAAGCGATTTAATGTGCGTTTAACGAATATCAACAGCTTGTCGTTATCATACACCTTCATGGCATCTCACATCATATTCACCTTGTTCTCATTCTCTATCATTTGTCCAAGACTTATGATGTTCGTGCATAATGTCGAAATGTAGTATATCTCATGGAGGGAGTACTGGTCTTCATTCTTGCATTTGAACACGATCGTTCCTTTGTTCATGACTTGAACGATCGTGCCATCGCCAATCATCACCTTCCCGGTTCTTGGAATTTTTCTCGTCGTCCCGTCATATGATTGCTGACATCGTTGTTTAGGTACCAAATATCCTTATTTGCTGTCTTCTCCTCGCCACGGTGAAACACCTCTAACACCCTTTCTTCTTTGGGCTGTATGGCGTCTTGCTGTGTCTTCTCCTGAGACACAAAAAATAACAATGTTGGCTCATCGGGGACAATGTGTGTGTGCTGTTCGTCGTTAGGTCTCCCGAATTTCCTTTGTCGTTTTCTTCTTCGTAATTTGAAAAAGAACATCTTCGGAGATTGACTGAAGGATATAAGCACGTGCCTTCCTATCCCCTTCTCGTATCAATCTCCTCTCTCTCTACTGTTTCGACCGCCTCCCACACTTTCAGAGCATCTAGGATTGCCTTCATTTTTATTGCACATACCGTGTAGTTTGAGGACTTCAACATTGGGTAATGATATGGTACTCCGCCGCTTTCCTTCAACGTCTGTTGGGAAACAATAGGCATTTTGGATTATTTTTTTTTGAAAAAAAAATTCTACGCAGCTTCTTTTTTTCACGCGTACACAATAATATTATGAAATAAGCTCCTTTTTTTCCCTTTTTTTGTTCGTTCTAGCACTCGCAAACCATTTTTCTTTTTTTCTTTACTCACGCATGCAACTTTTTTCCCATTTATTCCTGTCTTGCTCCGTACCCAAAAACTCTCACGCCTGCTTCCTTTTTTCTTTACACTTTTTTTTCTTTTAATCCACTGCATACTTCACTTTTCACGAAACAATCATCGCTCAAAAGAAAACCTGGACATTCACCTCCTCTTTTCTATCTCTCACCTTTCTCCAACCTCTCTTCTTCCTCCGCTCTTTCTCCACGGAGCTCCCTACTCGACCCTCTGACGTGGCAAGTTTCGACAAGAACTAGGTCCACAGACCCCCTCTTCTTTCGTGGCGGTTGTGAGATCGGGTTCTATGAGGGTCTTGGCGACGTCGTTTCATATCTGGTAATGTCGGGGCGACTTAGATCTGGCATCAGCGAGCACCGACGCGAGGCAAGGCGATACTGATCTGGCCTGGTTCGTGGGACGGCACGGCGTGAATTTGGTTGATTGAGGTCTGGCCGTACGGGTCAGATCTTGTTGGAGGAGTTGCTGGGATCGGTTCCCCACGACGTCTGAGGGTTGGCCTACCATCGTGATGATTGCTGGGTTGTCGTCGGGTTGATGCTAGGCTATGACGACTGTTGGTGTTGATGTTGGTGTTGGTCGGATCTGCGCACTAGGGAAGTCCTGGCGGGGAATGGGCTGAGCCTACTTTTGGCTGACATCGGGTAGATACCTCTGCGTCGGCTGCCACCTCGATCGATATCTCATCAGTCGGGTTTCCTTGGTAGTTTGTCTCTCACCGGCTTTGCACACAACACCTCCTATAATACTAATTGTTGGTTTAGATCATTATGGTGGTGCGTGGTAAGACAAAAGGATTTATGAAAAGTTTTCCATTTTTTGATTTTAACTTTTATTCATCTCTGCTTCACCCCTGAGCTACATTTTACAATCAACTACAAAGCCCAATTTATAGGTGGATGAAAACGGTGGTATGCATAACAAAAGAAATGAAACTTTACAATGAACAGTGCAAAAGGTGTGTTTTTTTCCTTTCCTGACGTGTGTTACTTTTCTAGGTGAAACAATTACAGCTTTCCTCCTTGCATGATTTTCTTCTCATTGAAAGTCAAGGCGACGCAGATCTGGCTGGGTTCGTAAGGCAACGCGACATGAATCTGGTTAATTGGGATCGGGCGACGCGGGTCAAATCTGGTTGGAGGAGTTGCTGGGATCGGTTGCCCGCGACGTTTGCAGGTTGGTCTACCACCGTGATGCTTGTTGGCCTATGGCCGGGTGGTTGCTGGGCTATGACGACGGTTGGTGTTGATGTTGGTGTTGGCCGGATCTACACACTGGGGAAGTCTTGATAGGAATAGGCTGAGCTTACTTCTGGCTAAGGTCGGGCAGATACCTCCGCTCGGCTGCCACCTCAGCCGATATCTCCTCGGCCTGGTTTCCTTGGTAATTTGTCTTTCACCGGCTCTACACACACCACCTTCTGCTCTGATAGCAATTGTTGGTTTAGATCATGATGGTGATGCGTGATGAGGAAAAAAAATTGTCGGAAATTTTTCGTTTTCTGATTTTTTTTCTTTTTCTTTTATTGATCTCTACTCTACTCCTGAGCTGTGAGCTCTATCCTTGAGCTTTTAATTTTTACAAACAATCTACATCCTATTTATGGGAGGAGGAAGAAGGTGCAATGCCTAACAAGACATCCTAGGCAAAATTTTATTCTTTCTTTTCGACGCCTAACAAACGAAGACACTGTTTCTGGTCAGATTTTACTTTTCTTCATGCGTGATTTTCTTTACTTTCCTTTTATGATCTTCTTTGCTCTTCAAAGTCATGATTATCGGATAACATCAATTTTAATTGGCACATTGTATCAAAGTAGTGTCCAGTCTTGTAGCTGATCTCAGTGACGATGACATTGCGTCAAAAGTCATATTTTTTTATTATCATTATGCAATTATTTTATCTGAATATTATTTTATTTTTATTTTTTTAAAAGTAGAACTTTTATTAGAGATATTTAACAAAATTATAATTTTTCAAAAATAATTACAAATATATAAACAAGAAAAATATATTTAAAAAAACTTCAATTTATCTGTCCCATCTAGTCCCTTATCATATTCTTACTTCCACCCAAATCCCTATCATCGTCCCATCTTCGTCGAAATCGTTATAAGAATTCGATAGGTCGTCAAAATCATTGTCGTAATTCAGCATGTGTGAAACAAAGAGCGTGTACTAAAAACAAATTAGAACATGTGAAGAATTAAAAAAAAAACGTAAATAAAGAAAACAAAACGTAAATAAAGAAAAAAACTCTTGCGTATCTAACACAAATTTAAAATGAGAACATGAATAATCCCATCTCTAATTCAAGTTTCAACCAAGGGTTTTGACGAAACTGATCATGCCCATCACCAACATTGCAATACTAGCTGTAATGAAACAGAGGAAACAACAACTCATCGGCTTATAATGCTCGTTTGAATTGAATTCGCCAAAGCCCAAAAAGCTAAGAGCAATTTAGTTGATGGCTCTATACAAATTTGGGCCTAGCTGGTGAAGTTTCCAGTCAAGATCAGAAGAGAGAAATGCGAAGACTCACTACGGCGTTGATTAATTACTACTACAGATGAAGTAGTCCTCCATTTCTTCAGACGACGCCGTGTAGATCGACTGATTCTCGTCGTCGATAGCGGCCTCGAGTCGTCCGGTGCCCTATTTCTCCATTGCGCCTGAAGAAAGTGGTGATGTTGCCGGAGGAGGCCAGTTGGGGAGAGGCGGCGGCGGCGCCGGAGACGGTGAAAGGGGTTGGGTTTGGGGGACGGAGTGGGGAAGTGGGAGAATAGTTGAAATGGTATGTTTTGGTTATAAAGATTCTTAGATGGGTATGCTTTTATAATATTTTATGAAGAATCATAGGTTTTGATAATTTAATATTTTTTTTATCATTATGACATACACTATTATGGCAGTTAGCATAATTTGTTGTTAATTAGTCCAAATAAGAAAAATCCTCTAAAACCTAAATTTTCATAATTTTAATTGTACATAATTGTTATCAGAAATAAGGATAAAAAGTTTTGTAACTTTTTTTTGACTCAATCTTTATTTCTATTTCTATATTAAAATAAATATTTTTTAAAATAAAATTTTTCGTATCTAAATTTAATTTACATTTAGTATGACAAACATGTCAAGTATTGATGCCCATTGATAACGATGTATAAAAGGTTTTATTTTTATTTCATTTTTTTTATCATTATGGCATTCTATTTTGTTTTCTAATTTATTTATTTATTTTTGTGAAAGTAAATAGCTTATTTATGAATTTCGCATGAGATTAATAAGGGGTCGAAATTATCAATCGAAAGTGAAGAAAACGATCAAGAATTTCGAAAAGCGGAACTCTGAACATCCAAACAATTCGACTCATTTTTAATCATAAGCCCAATCGGTAAGCCCAACCAAATTAAACATCCAAATCCACAAATTAAACCAAAAAAAGAAAAGAATATGGAAAAAACACAAACTTGACAATCTGCAAGTAGCCATTTCTCCTTCCCCCTGCTAACGCCTTGAAGGAAATTTCAAGTTTCATTTGGAAGCTTCAAATCGATCTACCTCAGTCGAAATTGATCTCCTTCCCTTACTCAGTTCATCTCAATGACTATATGAACACATCCCCTTGATCTCATTCGGACACATCTCTCAGAGTGGCTCACCTCGAGCTAGCACAACTTCCTCCTCCGCTTATCTGGAGAGCAATTCATCACGCAATGTAGCGAGGTTCATCTCGAGATCCCCGTCTACCCTTACCCTCCATCATTGTCTGTGGCATAGTTCATCAACCCATATCCTGGTGGTGTTCGGGCTTAAACGGCCGGAAAAGCTTGAGCCGACCATTCTCCGAAGTGTTGCAGCGACGACAAAGCTCTGAAGAATCCGATCTTGATCAAGACTCCGTTGCTCGAGGCGCTGGCGTTGTGATCGTTTCCATGATGTTACTGTTCCCATGGTTGTGTGCTTGATCTCATTGCTTGAGTTGAATATGCTGTAAGCCTTTTGTCTGGTTGCAGGCTACGCCACATAGGTAGCCAACCACACAAGCACAATGTGTTCACTGTTGAAAATCTTGTAGGCCATATGTTAGTTCCCTGGCACTATATATTTTTTTGATCCGTTTGCCTAGCATAAAACATGGACTGGATTCTACAAGTCATCGTCACCATTAAAATCAGTTAGCAACATAAATCAATTTTTATTTATTTCATAACTATTTGAACATATTTGTTTGTTTGATCCATATCGTTTTGTGTTTTATTATTTAACTAAATGCAATCTAAAAATCACTTTGGAACTAACCAAAACAATCATAAAAAACTTCAATAGAATAGGAGTTTTTTTTTTTTGTCCTTACGACCCCATAGATAATGATTTTTTCAGATTTTGTGAATTAGATTGATGATCTAACTGTTTTCTAGTTGAGAAGTATAAAAATATAAAGACAAAATTAACTAATGAATTTTAGTTTCTTCTCACTTATCATGGATTTTAATCATGCATTAACATTTTCATTTCATATTCATTTATAACAGGTGTAGTAATAATATTGACAAAATAAGAGTTGTCGACTTCTACTTATTGGTCACATTTAGGCATGACAGGATCAAAATAACATAAATACTTCATGTTAAAATAAGAATATAACATATACTAAATATTTTGCATTACAACCATTTCTTAACTACTCATGACATTAACCTAACAAAGATTAGTGTTATATCATACCCATGTTCATATCTTCATAGATTAATCAAACAAGAATGACATTAAGTTATAAATTTGCTACTATCATTAATTAAATAAGAACGATTAATTGCATACATACCTTATCAATGTAATAAGGTGATCAATCAAATTGCATAGAATCAATAGTCAAAGATAAGTCAACACATGAACATGATATCAAAATTATTGAACATTAAATTGATAAATTTCACGAAAGAGATCTAATCACTACACGACTAAAAGATTTAGGTTACGACACTCATGACTAGCAATAAAAAATGCATCAAAAACTCGATGAAAGTCATTACTAAACAATTTAAAAGAAGAGTATAAAACAAAGATCAATGACAATTGGTCTACAAACAGCCAATGACAATCTCCAATCTCCACAAGGATCATGGAATCCATGATGCATAGATCGGAATTGTCCTTGGTAAACCTCCCGTTGATCGTACCAAAGGTAGAAGACAGAGGTTGTGATGGCGGCCCCTTTCTCTGATAAAAAACTCTGAAAATAAACATCCTTTTCTGAATTTATGTCATGGGAATTTATAGAGAAATGAGAAATAACCGATGTTTTCAAAAATAGCACGATAAGATAAATGCAAGTTTGGCCCGTGTACAAGGGACACATTTCTTGCTTGTGCTCGTAATCCAACTTCTTCACATTGTGCTATGCAAGTTAAGTTCTCCATGTTGCATGCCCCATGCACGTTATGCACGACTTGTGTCCTTCAAAAAATAAGCATACTTCGTATTTTAACTACAAATAAAAAATAAACTTGTTGATGAATCTTCATATCTTTGTATACTGAACAATAAAACTGACAAAAAATACGACAGAAACTCCTTCCAAGTAGCTACCATCAAAAATGCTTCCAAATCTTCGTATCTTTAATCAAATTAAGAAATAGGGCAGTATCAACATTCTAAATAATAAAAAAACTAAAATGACACAAACTAACAATAAAAATGACACAAACAAGCAACTTTGACTAAAAAACGATGTATGTTTACACACACATCAGAGCCTATGTTCAATAGTTGATGGATTTGACTCAGGTTCTGGTGAAGGAGGTCTTTTGGATAGTCCCACAATAACCTTTGGTTATGGAGGAGACTTGGAGCGCTTGGCCTCCTCAAATGCTTCTCCGAGACTCCTTACAATTGTCATAGGAGTCATGGGCACGTTTGATGTAGACCCATACAATAAAGCTTGTGCAAAGCTTATTGATGGCGGGATCTACAATAGATGGAGGGAGTCCAAAGGTGGACATAGGAGTGAAGGTTGTGTTAAGAGGGGACACCATTTAACTAGTTATTAGGGGGTGGTGTTGTGCTCCTTGCGAGATAAGGGTGTCCCTCAAGAGGTATTCTATAAGCTCCCTGAATGTCATCTCACCAGAGATCACTTCTTGTGCTTGCTCTAGATCAGAAAGGGCCTTTTTGATTGCAGTTGTTGCATGTGATCCTTTATCTTCAACGATTACAATCTCTTTAAAGGTATTTTCTAGCGTGTCAATTGAGAAAAAGGTCATCGAAGTTCGTATGTGTTTCGTTTCCCTTGATTTTTGGTGTTCAACGTTCATGGAAAATGATAAAAACGTGGCAGTGTTTAATACAAAGTGTTCGGGTGCTGAGTGGTATTTATACCACGATATGAGTATATTTCGATCTTATTTTTTGTGAATTTCCTATGCATTTTGGTTTATTTATGTTTGCTTTTTGTTGCTTTGCTATGAATTTCCTATGACTATATTTCGATCATATCTTTGTGAATAAAGATGGAGATTGGAGCGAAATCTCAAGAAAAGAAGCAAACAAAAATGTCGAAACCATGGACTCATGGAGTGAAACCGCAGTCCAGGATTGTCATCAAATTTGGTGAATTTTCATTGAGAGTTGAAACCATGCTTTAGTCATTTTGAGACCATGGTTTTGAGATTTAAATCTCAAAACTTGAAGAGTCATATTTTTATCCAGAAAGATCTCCTCTAAATATTTATTATTGGGAGATTAAAAAAGACTGAATCTGGCAAACAAAAAAAGAGAGGCACGATAGTAGAGAAAAAAACAAGATGAGGAAGACAAACATGAAGGCGATGAATGATAAGATCTAGATCAGATCTACAATATCGATCTACTAGTTTTATCTTCTTTAATCTTCTTTTTGATTATCTGTAAGGACTCGAAAATTTTCGTAAAATTTAGTTTCACGATAATTAATGTGAATAGTAAATTATTGAATGTTATAATTTATTTTGGGGTTAAAATACTTATTTAATGATATAATGAGAAAAGAATGTAAAATATGAATGAAATGCAACCCTAATTTTGGCAAAATGTAAAATATGGAAAGATACGATTTTAATACGAAAATACCATATTTTGGCACTTATTTTTCTTTATATCAATTTTTATTCCACCTAAATTAAATTAATACCCATTAGTTATCCACAAAATATCCACTAATTATCCATTAAATATCCAATAATTATTCATTTAAACTATTTTAATTGATTTAATTTTTTATATATGTAAGCTCTCTTGTTGTTTAAAATCTCTCCCAAACACAAAATAAAACACTCCTAATCATGCAAAAATAGAGTTAAGCAAGAGGAGAGAAGAAAGAAAAGCTTGAGGAGAAGAGGAGAACCTAGGTGGTAAGGCGAGCTCAACGAGGATCCTTCACGTTATTAAAACAAGGTGATAATCTTGATTAAAAATTTCTTGAAAAATTATACTCTTTGATAAATTTGTATACTAATATATGTTAAATTCTTATATGTCTAGTATGTAATAAAGTTAATAAATCATGATTCGAAGTTATGAGTTTTAAAATATAAATCAAAACATACGGATATATCAATCTGTAAAAAACTGATTATAGAGATGACTTTATGGATTGATATGAAATTATATAGTAGGTTTTAAAGGACAAGCCTTATATCACTAGAAACGTATGGAAGTCTAATTTTCAGAACACTTAATCAATAATTATTTGGAATTATATGTAGAGAATTATGAAGTAATTAGTGAAGTAAGATAAAACTATACGAACTAGAAAAAATATAAACTTAAACTACTTAACTGTTATTATTATAAGGTTTTATGATGAAAATTTTGATTCAATTGAAAGACTATAGAGTCTAGTTTATGTAAAATTTTACGGAATAATTTTTGGAGTTCTATACAAGAAATTATAGATTTAAATACATCTATGGGTCATGTTGGATATAATGTAGGACACCCGTTTCAGAGGCCAGAAAGTTTGTTCTAGAGGCCGGGATGCTTATTCCGGAGATCGAGATATACGTTCTAGAGATCGGGATGCCATCTCATAACCTTCTGGATTGAGAATGATTGTTTTGATCCCAAAATAACTGCAAACATTCACAAATAGCGCTAATGATACAATTTAAAAATCATCATCATTGACAATCAAAATAAGTATC
>LIEC01011201.1:7644-72259 GCA_001925005.1 Drosera capensis
CAGAACTAATGAAATCTAAATTTCAAATGAGCTTAATGGGAGAACTAAAATATTTCCTAGGACTACAAGTACAACAGCTAAAAATGGAATTTTCTTAAATCAATCCAAATACTTAAAGAACACAATCAAAAAGTATGGATTAGATAATGCTAGTCATATGAAAACCTCAATGAGCACATCAATAAAGATAGAAAAGGATGAACCTGGAAAGAAAATAAATCAAACAATGTATAGAGGAATAATAGGGTCATTATTATACCTTACTGCAAACATACTAGACATTCAGTATGCAGTATACGTCTCTGCAAGATAACAATCTGATCCTAAGGAATCTCACTGATAGGCTATTCAGATGCAGACTTTGCAGGATGTACAGTTGACAGAAAAAGCACAAGTGGATCATGTCAATTCATTGGAGCAAGATTAATATCATGGTTCAGCAAGAAGCAGACTACTGTGTCTATTTCTACTGCAGAAGCCGAATATATTGTTGTTGGAAGCTGTACTGCACAAATATTATGGATGAGGTCACAACTTGCAGACTATGGTACAACACTCTCTAAAACTTCTATATTTTGTGACAATACGTCTATAATGGCTATTTCAGAAAATCTAGTCTTTCATTCAAGAACCAAGCACATCAATGTCAGATATCATTTTATCAGGGATCATGTACAGAAAGGTCATATTAAATTGGAATACATTCCAAAAGAAAAGCAAATTGTAGATATTTTTCCAAAACCTCTTAATGAAAACAAGTTCATTCAACTTCGATGAGAATTGGGTATACTTGATTTACAACAATAAAATTAGCCAAAAATGTTTTACTGCTCTACTGCATGTGTAGAATATAGACTAGCATCATTCATGGAAACTACAGACTAGCTCTACTGTTCTACTGCACCACTACTTAGTCAATAAGTTGAGTGGAGACTAGAATCAATAGTACTCTACTGCATCTATTTTAGGAAACAAAATCAGTTTTAAACGTTAAATAACTATTACTGCGTAACGGCTAGAAAAAAGCACTGACAACGGTTATATTTTTCAAACAAGTATAAAAACTGTAGATTTTTAATTAGAATAGTCTCTAATCCCTTTCTCTCTCTAACAAACGCTCAACCTCTCTCTCTCTCTAAACTCTCGAGCGCTCTACTACACGAAGTCGAAACGCTAAGTTCTTGAAAAACACTTAAATTCGATTTCCAAAAACATCGCAATTCTTTCAAATCATTTTACAATGACCAACACACCATCAAGCTCATCAAAGAAAAGTTAGAAAAATCCTCTGAATCTCAGAGGAATCCTTTGAAAAGAATTGAAATTCAAACAGGCGTTGTGTTTGACTTCAATTCAATCCGTGATGAGCAAGAAGAAGTCAGCAGAGATATAGTAGACTTGATCGAAGAGGCTGGACTCAGGCCTCTGTGTGAACGAACAAGCACGATATATGATGATGAAGTTCTGGACTTCATCAAGAAGATACAAGTTGCAGATAGTCTGCAGCAAATCACTTACACCTCTACTGCAAGAGGGATAACCATCCAAGTGAACTCTGATGACCTTGCACAATGTTTCAATCTCCCCAATGAAGATACAAGGATCATTCCGTCAAAAGTCGTCGAGCTAGGACGACAAGCTATGCTAAGTCAAGATAAATGGAATGAGGGGATAAGAACCATGAAGAAATTCTTATCCAAAGAACACAAACTGCTTGCTGACATTGTGAAGAAAGCTATTCTCTCCAGAGAATTCAGCAAGGACCAAATAACCTTCGATCAACAGGAGATTATGTGTGCCATCCTTACAAAAACAACAGTAAACTGGGCCAGTTTACTCATATATCAACTTGGGAGATCGATGAGGGCAATACTACCACTGTTTGGGCCATTTACACTTCAAAAAGAAGAAACAAGTCATTTCGAGTCCCCCACTGAAGAATCTATTACAGAAACACCTTTAATCATCCTTATTGTAGCAGGAGAACCATGTGATAAGCATGCAGACGAGCGGCAAGTAACTCAACAATGGACAAAAGAATCTCCTGATTTTGCAGAAGCTATACTTGCAGATGAGGTTACATCCGCCTAAGTCCCAACACATACAGACGAGTTCATTATCCCTTTGATTGCAGCAGAGGCACATCAAGCAACTCCATCTACAGACATTGAACATATAGTGTTTACTCCACCATCTGCTTTTGGTTTAGCTCAAATGGAACCACATGTACCCTCTGCAGTTCTGGAGCCTATATACAATGATACCTTAGCTGCCAAAATGACTCCAATAGCAATTAAATATCTAAAGAAAGCCTTTGAAGAACATGAAGTTAAAGTCCTATCAGTCCAACCACATGAGCAAGGTGAAAGAATTCCCTCTTCAACCTCAGAAGACACAACACAGTACCGACTATGTTTCATGATCTCCCAGAAGCCTTGGAGTCAATTGCAGCTGACCTTGCAGCAGAAAAGGAACTCAGAAAATCAACATTTGCTAACTTTGGGGAGACTCTAAGCAATCTAGCATCAGTGAATCTTCACAATCAACGAATTCACACCTCAAACTTCAGAAAATTCAAGGAACAGCAGTCTGCTTCACTATGCAAGCTCAGTGCTACAATGCAGACCACCAAGCAATAAATTGATGAGCATATGGGCATCAATGACATCAAATTTGGTCTTCTTGAAATCAAATTGTAGGTTGTTCAGAAGAATATCTTTTCTAAACTCAAAGGTGTCAGAACGACTCTTAAACATTAACCTCTACCCTCGATACTAACAAAAAGGGGGAAAAACAACCTGCATGCGAGGGACAGCAGACTCACGGGGCGAAATCTGCTTCGGTCAAAAGGAAAAGCTCCTCTGAACAGGGAATGGAGCAAAAAAGGTCCAAGCATCATAGGGAAGAATCTTATGAGGAACGAAGAGAACGTATCACAAAAGAGTCAGAGGAAAGACATCGGAAACAAAACAGGGAAAGCGAAGAGGATAGAAGATACAAGCGTAGCAAAGGAAAAGAGCATCAAAGGTAATACTAAGTTTAATTTATTAATCTTGTAATGCCAGTATCAAGGTTAAACAAAATGTACAAAATTAGTAAGAAATTCGAAAAACTTGTTGTATTACATAGGAGTTTTTGTTAGCATCAATTTAGGGGGAGATTGATAGGAATGTGTAATCCCTCCATTTGTATAGAAATTAATATAACAAAACTTAGATGTATTAGTTATAATGTAGTTAGTCTGTTTATGTTAGAAGTCAAGTAGATAGTTGTAGTCTAGGTCAGATGCCAATAAGCAGACGGATACAGATGTATAAGGATCGTGCAAGCCACCAGATGCAGACTACTACAGGGGACTTTGGATAAACAACTAGTGTATTCATAAGCAACAAAGGAACTCAAAGGCTTCAGGATACAGGACTGAGCTCGTAGACGATGACCAACATTGCAAGGCATAAACTGAGTCAGATCTGATTGTAGACAAGGGTTACAACACAGATTGGGTGCAGACTAGGGTTGTAGTATGGGATGCAGACTAGGGTTATGACAGAGACTGTGTGTAGACCAGGAGTTACAGCAGATTGGACTACAGCAGAGGTGATTGCCAAGGTTGGGTGAGAGGTATGAAGTCAGTCAAGCAAGGATTTGAGTTAAAAGTAGCAACGGCACGGATTCTGTGGTAGTGGACGGCCAACATTAGGAACGAGATGGTGGAGGACATGAGTGGACTGCCAGGAACAGTGTATTGTCTACAAGGTTCGTTCCTTGAGCCTATAAAAGGGAACCGATGAACATTTACTTGAGTGCTGTTGAACATGGATTGAAAAGCAAAGAGTGCAATGCAATCTAGCAACTCAAAGATTACTCAAGAAAGCCAAGTCATGAAGATACAATCGAAAGTGTCACTAGTCTGCAGAAGAACAAAATCTTACAGCAGAGTCCAGAGTTCGGATCTGTGCAAAGCTTCTAGGTTCTTTGTCTTTCATACAAGTTAGATAACTTGTAAAAGGAAAGTCTCTTGTAAACAAAAACAACAAGATAGTGATACTCACCTCTTGGGTTGACTACACTAGTCACCAAGGGAAGACTAGACTAAGCTCTCGATCATCATTTGATATCGAGTGTCTAAACCAGTATAAATATTGTGTCAACTTACTCCTTTCATTATAATGATACTGAGAATTGCTTTTAACAAATTATCACAGCCAAAATCGAAATAAAGACTCAAGGACTTGCAAATCTCGAGTGCAGACTAGATAGTATCATCTGCAGACTAACTAATTAGTCTCCACATAATACTAGTCTGCACAATACTATTATTCTATACAAAAAGACCATTAAAAGCTTGAACAACCTATTCACCGCCCCCCCTCTAGGTTGAAACTCAAACCCTACAAAAACGACCCTTGAAATAAGCTAAAACACTCAAAATGCCTTGCAAAATCTAAAAACAACGTAAAAAAATACTCTAATGACTTGAAAACGAAAGAAACTATGAAAAGACCCTTTAAATGAGCTTAAAACACTCAAAAACACTTCAAAAGGAAAAAAAAACATAAAAACAACTATAATGACTTGAAAACTAAAAAAACTATGAAAAGACTCTTGAAATGAGCTTAAAACACTCAAAACCACTTGAAAAGGCTAAAAACAACATAAATACAACTTTAATGACTTCAAAATATAAGAAACTATGAAAAGACCCTTTAAATGAGCGTAAAATGCTCAAAAACACTTGAAAACTCTAATAACAACATAAAAACTATTAAAAGACTCTTGAAATTAGCCTAAAACACTCAAAACCCCTTGAAAAGGTTAAAAACACCATAAAAACAACTCTAATGACTTGAAAACGTTAGAAACAATGAAAAACCTTTTAAATGAGTTTAAAGCACTCAAAAACACTTCAAAAGGATAAAAACAACATAAAAACTATGAAAAAACCCTTGAAATGAGCTTAAAACACTCATAACCCCTTCAAAAGGCTAAAAACAACATAAAAACAACTCTAATGACTTGAAAACATAAGAAACTATGAAAAGAGCCTTTAAATGAGCTTAAACGCACAAAAACACTTCAAAAGGCTTAAAACAATATAAAAACTATGAAAAGAGCCTTGAAATGAGCTAAAAACACTCAAAACCCCTTGAAAAAGCTAAAAACAATATAAAAAATACTCTAATGATTTGAAAACGTAAGAAAAACTATGAAAAGACCCTTTAAATGAGCTTAAAACACTCAAAAACATTTCAAAATCTATGAGTGTGATCCACTTGTGCTCTTCCTGTCAAAGATACATCTTGCAAAATCTACATATGAATAACCTATATAAGTGTAAAATATTATTCCCTAGGATACCATTCACCAAGATTTGGAGTTCCTTTGAGATTTCTTAGGATTCTCTTTACTACTGTGTAATGGGATTCCTTGGGATCAGATTGATATTTTGCACCTGGTTTGGATCATTTAGAGCATCATTTATTACCTTAGGTTCTATTTCAGATATGAAAGAGGTAGACAGACATTCAGCATTTGTTGCTCTTCTGGTCTACACAGATACATTTTTATCTCCTATTATATCATCTTGTGTACGTGTCTTAATCCATCTTCCTTTGTCTTGTTCATTTGATTCCAGTTGTTGTTGAGGTTGTTCATCTGCCTTTATTGTAGTGTCATTATGTGCAGACGACTCTTCTCTTTCTATAGTGTTAATGACCTCTTTCGCAGTCTGTTTATTGCTTGAACATTCCTCATCAAATACATTTGCATCCCTTAAGAATGCTTCTTTTTCATCAAATGATATATGAATTGACTCCTTAATAGAATGTGTTCTTTTATTGTACACTCTAAATGCTTTGTTGTTTGTTGAGTATCCTTAGAAGGTTGCCTCATCTGCCTTAGGATCAAATTTCTGTAAATAATTTTTATCATTGTTGTGTATATAACAAATGCATCCAAAGGCATGAAAGTATTTAACACTTGGTATCTTTTCTTTCCACAATTCATAGGGGTTTTCTTATAAAGCTTGTGAATTGTGCATCTATTTTGAGTGTAGCAAGCTATGTTAACTGCTTCTGCACAGAAGCTTTTAGATAAGTTTGCATCAGAAAGCATTGTTCTAGTTGCCTCTATAAGTGTTCTACTCATTCTCTCAGCCACACCATTTTGTTGGGGTGTTCTTGGTGCTAAGAAGTTATGTTTAATTCTATGATCATTACAGTAGACACCTATTCCTGTCTGATCAAATTCAGTACCATGATCATTACTTCTATTCCTTTTTCATTTTTGATCTGTCTAAGGAACCTTGTCAATAGACTACATGTTTCACTCTTTTTATGTAAGAATATTACCCAATTATATCTAGAATAATCATCTACTATAATTAGAGTGTATCTTTTTCTCCTTAAGCATTCCATTTCAACTGAACCAAAGAGATCCATATTGATAGGAATGTACAATCCCTCCATTTGTATAGAAATTGATGTAACAAACTCAAATGTATAAATTGTAATATAGTTAGATTGTTTAGGCTAGAAGTCAAATAGGAAGTTGCAGTTGAGGGCTGATGCAGGCCACCTGGTGTAGACTTTTATAAGGACTCTAGATGAACATCTAATATATGTACAAGCAACAAAAGAATTGAAGGCTTCACTTGGAAGACTGAGCTTGAAGACGAAGACCACGATGGCAAGGCATAAAGCTGAATCAGACTGTACAGACGAGATGTTGCAGTAGAGACTATGTGAGACGAGATGTTGCAATAGAGACTGTGTGCAAAAGAGATGTTGCAGCAGGCTGGATTGCAGTAGAGATGATTGTTAGCATGTGGTCGAAGGTTTGAAGTCGGTCAAGTGGAGATTCAAATTAAAGTAGCAATGGCACGAAAACTGGAACAGTGGAATGCCAGCGTTGAAAACGAGATGGTGACAAACACTAGTGGAAAAGTGACCCTCCAGGAACAGTGAGCTGTCTACAAGTGAGGTTCGTTCCTTTGACCTATAAAAGGGAACCGGTGAAGCTTGCTTGAGTGGCCTAGATTATGAATGCTGTTGAGAAAGGATTGAAGAGTACAAGAAAATGCAAAGCAATCAGACAGATTCAAAGAGTACTCAAGAAAGCTAAGTCGTGAAAGCAGTAAGGAATATCATTAGTCTGCAGAAGAACAACTCTTGCAGTAGAGCTCAAGATTCAGAGCTATGCAAAGATCTAGGTTCTCTGCTCCTAATACAAGATAAAGATCTTGCAAAAGGAAGTTACTTGGAAGCATAAACAAGAGGATAGTGATATTTCCTTCTTGAGTCGACTACACTAGTCACCAAGGGAAGACTGGACTAAGCTCTCGAATATCAATTGATATCGAGTGTCTGAACCAGTATAAACTTTGTGTCACTTTACTTCTTTCATTATATTGTCTTAGAATTGCCTCAGATAAAATACAACAGCTGAGAAAGAGATAAAAGACTCAAAGAGTCATAAAATCTCAAGTGCAGATGAGACAATCTCATCTGCAGATTACCTGAGTAGTCTGCATACTATACAAGTCTGCACATAATCGAAAATCAGGGGAAAAAAGACTACTAAAGTCTCATACAACCTATTCACCGCTCCCCCCTCTGGGTTGAAACTCAAACCCTACATATATGTAACAGTTTAAGAATCCTAATTGATTTTGAGGAGTTTAAGGATTTAAAGCTTGTCCTAGTCTGCTTTCCTTCCTGACATGGTCTGCATAGTTTATCCTTTTTAAATTTTATTTGAGGGGGTCCTCTTACTAGGCTTTCTGAGGATAATCTTGCTATAGTTTTGAAGTTAATATGAGCTAATCTTTTGTGCCATAGCCAGTTTGTATCTTCAGCTTCTTTAGTGTAAAAACAAGTTATTTATTCTGACTCTGATGAATCAAAGTCTATTGCATATATGTTTCCTTTTCTAATTCCTAGTAATTTGACTTCTTATGTGATTTTATCTTTTATTTGGCATGTATCATGAGTAAATGATACAATTGATTAATAGATAGCAGGTTATGTTCTAAGCCCTTGACATAAGTAACATCTCTAAAGATTAAAGAACCTGTACCAAGGGTTCCATAACCTTTAGTTGTACCAACCTTTCCTCCTCTGAATATGACAAGAGGTCCTTGTTCTTTTCTGAAATCTTCAAGGTTGGATTTGTTTCCTGTCATGTGTCCCGAGCATCCATTGTCCAAGTACCATATGCCTTTTTGCTTTTCCTGTAATGAAAATATGAAGAGCTTATACATGATGAATTGAAATCTTTTTGTGTGAGTTCTAGCATTCAAATGATTTATGGCCGATCTTGCAACAGGTAAAGCAATAGACCTTTTGTCTTATACTTCTTAGTGGTATCCTCCATTTGGTTTATTGCTCTTGACATTAGCATGTGTGTCTCGAATATGGTTTTCTCCAAGTTGATCTTAAGAAGTTATTCCATACTAGGGTCTTTCTCTAAATTCCCTTTTAGAGTTTCTTGCCTTCTCCTTCTCATTATATTTATCATAAGTATGTACTGTTAACCTGCTCGAATTCCTTTGAGGTTGAGCAGTAGAGATCCTACTTTGCAGTAAAGATCTCTTGAGAATATTGTTCTTTCTCAGTACTGTTGGTATGGCTGAGCTTTTGTTGTTTTGCATAGTTTGTGTAGTAGAGAGTTGGCTCTTATGCACATATGTTGTAGTAGAGACATTCTTCTTCTACACTCGTACTACAGTAGCAATGTTCTCTTTTTGTAGGACTTTTGTAGTGGTCTGCTCAACTTCCTTGGTAGTGGCCTTTTTATCTACATTGTTGTTCAACAAGTCATTGTATCCTAACCCAGTTTTATCATGGGAGGATTGACCTGTGTTGATCAATTTTTGTAGATCTAAGATCTTGCCATTCCAGGCATCTACCTCCTTTTGAAGCTCAGTGTTTCTCAATGTAAGTGTTTCAACTATTGCATTGAGAAGTTTCACTTTTTCATTTTCTTTCTTCAGATTATCTTGAGCATTGATTAGACTATAATTAGTCTTTTCATTTAAAATGCATTTCTCTTTGAGAGTTGCAATTTGGTTAAGATTTTTTTTCTCTTTTAAAAGAGAAATAAAGCTTTTAGAGATTTCTTGAAGTGCTTCCTTCAGTTCCTCTATGGTGTCCTATGAATCAGAGAGATTAAATACCTCATTTTGTTTTTCTTTTTTTTCCATGAGACATAGCTGAGCATTTGACATGATATTTTCATCATCAGAGTCTGTGTCACTCCATGTCTTTGCTGCATAAGCCTTGCCTCTTTCCTTTCTCCCAGAGATGACCTTGTTGTGGTCCTTCTTGAACTATGGTGCAAACAATTCTTGGATTGGTCATCTGTATTGAGCAGCAAAGTGTCCTGGTTTGCCACAGTTGTAATAGACTTCCTTTTCTGCATCTTTTTGAAGGTTCTCTTTTTGAATAGCTTCTTGAACTTCTTTCCCATCAGTGCCAGTTCTTCTGATAGATCTTCTTCACTTGTAGACGAGGTATCACTGTTCTCTTCTTCTTCCATGTATTTCAAAACTCTCTCTTGAGCTTTGAAAGCCAAGGTTTTCTTTCTTGTATCATCAATCTGCTTCTTCTGCTCAACTTCAAGATTGTAGGTATACAGAACACCATACAGTTAAGCCAGAGATATCTTTGTTAGATCTATAGATTCTTTTATAGCAGTTATCTTTGTGTTCCAGATGTCACCAAGAGATCTCACGAACTTTAGGTTGACTTCCTTGTTTTCGAAAATCTTTCCTAAGGTTTTGAGATTGTTGATGAGAATATTGAATCTTTCAAAGAAGGTGGTCAGATTCTCATGAGATCTCATTGAGATCAGTTCGTATTGTTGTATCAATACATCCTTCTTGTTCTCCCTGATCTCATTAGTTCCTTTGTTTCTTAGCAGTAGAGCCTCCCATTCTTCATTTGTTGTCTTGGTATGAACCACAATTTCAAACATGTTGTCATCTAAAGATTTGAATATTCAATTTAGAGCTTTTCTTCCAACCATCTCTAGATTCTAATCATCTCTAGACCAGAGGGATTTTCTTGTTGAATCCTTTGGATCTGGCATCATTGGAACATTTGGTCCATCGAGGACAATATCTTGCATTCTTTCGTCAATTGAGTTGAGATGTGCAAACATTCTTAGCTTTCAGTGGTTGAACTTGTCGAAAGAGCAAGCTGGAGGTTCTCCACTATTAGGACATTTGGGGAACTTTGGTGGTGCCATTGTTGATGATAATCTTCACACAAACAAACTATTAGTAACTTCTTCGCAAGTAGAATATGTGACATTTTCTTTCCAATAACTGTTAAGTCTGTAAAGTCAAACTCTGATACCAATTGTAAGGTTCGAGTTTTAACCTAAAAAGGAGGGTGAATAAGTTGTATAAGACTTTAATAAACAATTTCTATGGAATACTGATTCTATGCAGAGTACTATTCTATGCAGACTACTCAGGTCGTCTGCAGATGACAAATGGTAGTCTCCAGTTGAGATTTGTAACTCTTTGAGTTTTATCTCTTTTTGGCTGTGATAATTTGTTAGAGCCAGTTCTAAATATCAATGCAATAAAAGCAATAACTAGACACCGTATTTATACTGGTTCAGACACTCGATATCAAATGCTAATAGAGAACTTAATCCAGTCTTCCCTCGGTGACCAGTGTAGTCAGACCAAGAGTTGAGTATCACTATTTCCTTGTTTGAGCTTACAAGAAACTTCTTTTTTACAAGTTGTCTAACTTGTACAAAAGATAAAGAACCTATATTCTCTGCACAAATCCAAACTCTGGACTCTGCTGCAAGACTTGTTCTTTTACAGGCTAGTGACACTTTCAGCTGTATCTTCACGATTTTGTTTTCTTGAATAATCTCTGAATTTTCTAGATTACTTTGCACTCTTTTTTTCCTTTCAATGCTGGTTCAACAGCACTACTTAATAAGCCTCACCGGTTTCTTTTTAAAGGCTCAAGGAACGAACCTAAATAGGCAACGCACTGTTCCTGGAATGACATTTTTCCACTAGTATTCCCCATCATCTCGTTCCTGATGCTGGCAGTCCACTATCTCCAGAATTTGTGCCGTTGCTACTTTAACTCAAATCTTCACTTTATCAATGCAATAGTTGTTCATCCAAAGTCCTCTGTAGAAGTATGCATCTGATGGTCTGCACGATGCCTATACATCTACAACAGTATGCTCACTAACATCTAACCTAGACTGCAACTACCTACATGACTTCTAGCCTAAACATACTAACTACATTATAAGTAATATATCTAAGTTTTGTTACATCAATTTCTATACAAAAAAAGGGATTGCACATTCCTATCAGAACCTTCTTACGATATTCAATAAACAGTAAAGCGTTTACAGTATACAATAAAAGAACATAGATTGTTAAGGAGTCAGTTCATGTATCATTTTATGAAAAAGAAACATTCATAAGGGATGAAAATGTATTTGATGAGGAATGTGCATGCAATGAATAGGCTACAGAAAAGGTCATTGAGACTACAGACAAGGAAGAGTCATCTGCACACAATGACACTACAGCAGAGGCAGAAAAACAACCTCATCAACAAGTGGAATCTAATAAACAAGACAAAGGAAGATGGATTAAAGCACACACAAGATGGCATAATAGGAGATAAAAATGCATTAGTGTAGACTAGAAGACCAACAAATACAGAATACCTATCTACTTGTTTCATATTTGAAATAGAACCAAAGGTAATAAGTGAAGCTCTAAATGATCCAAACTGGATAGATACTATGCAAGAAGAACTAAATGAATTCGAAAGAAATGAGGTATGGTATCTTACACCAAGACCCAAAAACTATCCAGTTGTAGGTTACAAATGGGTATTTAGGAACAAATCTGATGAAAATGGAACTGTGATCAGAAACAAAGCTAGATTAGTTGCCAAGGGGTACTCACAAGAAGAAGAAATTGATTTTGATAAAACCTTTGCCCTTATAGCAAGACTAGAAACCATAAAGATGTTCCTTGCCTATGCTACATATCAAGGATTTAAAGACTATCAAATGGATATAAAAAGTGCATTCTTAAATAGAAAGCTACAGGAAGAAGTTTATGTTGAACAACCTCATGACTTTGAAGACTATGAATATCCAAAGCATGTATATAGGTTAGACAAGGCATTGTATGGATTAAAACAAGCACCTAGAGCATGGTATGAAACCCTCTCAACATTTCTTTATGAAAATAAATTTGAAAGAGACAAGGTAGATATCACTCTATTCCTAAAGAAACATAAGAAACATATATTGTTAGTACAAATCTATATAGATGATATTATATTTGGTTATGCAAATGATCAGCTTTGTAAGCGATTTACAGAATTAATGAAATCCAAATTTCAAATGAGTCTAATGGGGGAATTAAAATATTTCTCAAGACTTCAAGTGCAACAATTAGAAAGTGGAATCTTTCTAAATCAATCTAAATACTTAAAAAACATAATAAAAAAGTATGATTTATAAAGTGCTAGTCATATGGAAACCCCCATGAGGACATCAATAAAGATAGATAAAGATGTAAATGGAAAGAAAATAAATCAAATAATGTATAGAGAAATAATAAGGTCACTATTATACCTTATTACAAATAGACCAGACACTCACTATGTAGTCTGTGTCTATGCAAGATATCAATCTGATCCTAAGAAATCTCATTACACTGTAGTAAAGAGGATCCTAAGATACCTCAAATCAACCCCAAAACTTGGTGTATAGTATCCTAGGGAATCAGATTTTATACTAATTGGTTTTTTAGATGCAAACTTTGCAGGGTGTGCAATTGATAGAAAGAGTACAAGTGGATCATGACGATTGATCTGAGTAAGGCCAATATCATGGTTCAACAAAAACTAGACTATTGTGTCTACCTCTACTACGAAAACTGAATACATTGTTATTGGAAGTTATACTACACAAATACTATAGATGAGATCATAGCTTGCAGACAATGATATGATATTCTCCAAAACCTCTATTTTGTAACAACACGTCTGTAATAGCTATTTCAGAAAATCCAATTTTTAGTTTAAGAACCAAACACACTGATGTCAGATATCACTTTATCAGAAATCATGTGTAGAAAGGTCATATTAAATTATAATATATTCCAACAGAAAAATCTCTTGATGAGAGAAAGTTTGTTCAATTTATTGGAGAATTGGGGATACATGACTTAAAGCAATAAAATTGGACAAAATGCTCTACTGCTCTACTGCATATGTAGAATACAAACGAGCATTATATTTTACAGACTAGGATTATAGCTCTACTATATGTTGCTTATGTGTATCTAGAATGGATAAAATATTTCTTGACTGCATCTTATTTTTGAAAAGAATATTGACTTTACAAAAACGGTCTTCTGTAATTACCACATCGGTCAAATCAATTGACCACACTCTGTAACGGCTAGAAAATCCTAACAACGGTGATATTTTAAAGAGACTATAAAAGGAGAATGTTTTACAAACAAAAATCACTTTATTCTCTAATATACTCTCTCTCTATACAAATTCTCAAACTCTCTCTCTCTCTCTAAACTCACGCCCACTCTACTGCAAGAAACCGAAACCCTAATTTTCTGGAAATCTTTCAAATTCGCTTTTCAATCACAACAATTCTTGCAAAACCTTTCTAAAATGGCCAACAGTCAATCAAGCTCATCCAAGAAAAGCCTCAAGACATATGAATCTCAAAGGAATCCCACAAGAAAGATCGAATTACAAACGAGTGTCATGTTCAATTACAACACTATACGTAATGAATTAGATGAGGTCAAAGACATAGCTGACCTAATTGAAGAGGCTAGACTCAAACTCCTATGTGAATCCACAAGCAAGATCTATGATGATGAAGTTTTAGACTTCATCAAAAAGGCACAACTTGCAGACAACCTATAGCTTATATCATACACCTCTACTACAAGAGGAATTTCAATCTTCGTGAAACCAGAAGACTTTGAACAATACTTCAATCTTCCAAATGAAGATTCAAGAATTGTTCCACCAGATATTGTAACGCTAGGAAGACAAGCAATGCTAAGTCAAGAAAGGTGGAACGAAGGGATAAGAACAATGAAAAAGTTCTTATCAAAGGAGCACAAGTTTCTTGCAGACATCTTGAAGAAGGTCCTCATTTCCAGGGAGTTTAGCACAGTTCAGATTATATCTGATCAGCAGAAGATCATGTGTGCAATCCTTATAAAAACCAGAGTAAACTGGGCAAGTTATTTGATGTATCAACTTGCTAGAGCAATACAAGCAAAACAACCACTGTTTGGAAGGATCATTAGTATCCTTCTCAAGAAGAAATTGAAGCTCTCTGACATGGCCAAATAGATTGATGTAAAGAAAATAGGCAAGGTGCCTATTGGGCTAACAAGAAAGGTTACAGCAGTGCAGACCATAGTTAAACCCGTAGACAATCCACCAAGGCCTGCAGAAGTACAGACGAGACAGAAGACTAAGCAGACCACTCCAGAAGTACAGACCTTTGTAGTACAGATGCGATCAGCCAAGAAGAAACCGGCTTCAGAAGCTCAATCAAAACTGAAGCATCCAAGAATGACAAGAAGAAAGCTTCTTGTACAAACCTCTGATTAGGAAGCAATCTTAGATCAACTGGTGGCAAAGCCACTTGCAATAGAAGAACAAACACAATCTGCAATAGTACAGACTGAGAAAGGTACCGAGCAATCAGCATTATTATAGACTAGGCAGACCATTGAGCCTTCATGCTCAAAAATCCCATCGAAGGTACCAAAAATCACTGTGCTGCATGATGCGAATGTAGCAATTAATTTTTGAAAGAAAAAGCAGATGAAAACCTAAGGAACTTGATCTTGGAAGCTCAAGTAAGATTTCAAGAAGTCAGGGAAGGACCTTGAGCAGAATTCAGACAGAAGCTGACTGTAGAAGGTTATACTCAAGAAGAAATCAAGGCAATAGAAGCAAAACAATCAGTCTTGTAGACGAAACCAGCTCAAGAAACCTCTGCTGCACCCGCACTCATAATGAGGCCTCTTGCAGCAGAGCCAACAACAACAATAGCAATTGTCCCATTCATCAGCACTGGAATGGACACTTCAACAATTATAGAAGACCAACAACCAACTGCAACCACATCATGGACAACTCAGGAAAGGCCCTCTCCTGAGAAGATGATTGACATAGTTATGCAGATGGTCAAAGCAATAGAAGAACGTCTACTGTAGTAGAAAGACGTAGACACTCAGTTGCTTGTTGAAAGAAAGCAAGCTGAAAAGAAGAAAAAGGACATGAGTGAAGAAATGATTAAGGAGTTTGTGGAACAAGAAGCCAACAAGAGTAGAAAGAATAATAAGGTCTTCAAGACCAAAGCTGATTCTTCAAGGGCCAAAGACGCTACACAGGATCAATCTAGATCAATCAAAGACTCTGATTGGAGACATCATTGGAATGTCTGAAGGGGAGTTCCAACAAATGTCTGAACTTCATAAAAAGCAGAAAGCTAGCAGGTCAACGAGACTAAAGGAAGTACATATTCTTATTAATGGGACACTCGACCTTGAAGGCAACCAGACTAAGACATGCAATCCTTAGGCTCATTGTGTTTGTAAACTCACCTGCACTCGAAGCTGAACTTCAAAAGATCCTAAATAAACATGTCCTATCTATAACTGGGGAGATATATGAATATCTATCCAAACCTGGTCTGGGAGAACATCAGCCATCTGGTGATGATGGTGATGATGATAATACTCCATAGAATCCTGATGCTGAGTAGGATAATGATGATGAGATAATTGATCAAGTTGCAGAAGGAGTGGATGTACAGAAGATAATAGAAGAGACTTCTACAAAAGCATTTGGAGAAGAAGAAAATACAGACGAGCTCAATAAAGCAAAGGAGCCACCTAAAATGGAAACTACCATGGAACCAGCCTATGAGGAACCTAGAGCACCAGACAATGCAGGAGAAGATGAAGTTGAGTCATCAGTAGAAGAATCTGTAGCAGAAACACCTGTGATCATTGCTCTTGTAACAGAAGATATAAATGAGGATGTAGCCAAAAGAGAAGAAACTCTACAATCCATAGAAGAACTTCCTGATTTTAATGAAAAGGACTCACTTACAGAAGAGGCAATCAACACTGCAGATGAGCCCAAGGATACAGACGACTTCAACCAAGCTACAACTAAGAGACAACAAGAAACACCATCTCGAGATATTCAAAACATTATATTTACTCCACTATTCGCATTTGGCTTGGCACCAATGGTAGGATATCTACCCTCAAAGGTACCAGAACCTATATACAGTGGGACCTCTATAACCCGAATGACACCAATAACAATCAAGGATTTATAAGAAGCTTTTGATGAACCTGATGTTCAGATGCTTTCTCTGAAACCACGACAACAAGAAGAAAGACTTCCATCATCCCCTTCCGAAAACACCACCAAATACAAGTTGAGACAGCTTGATCAAGGCATTCAGAGCATGCACTCATGGATCAGGGATGTTCACGAGCTTCTTGAGATTTTCTTGCCAATAGCAAAGGACATAGAGGAAGAAAAGGAACTTAGAAAGACAATATTTGAAGACTTTTGTAGCACTCTAAACAACATGGCAGCAGGTGTGGTCGATCAAATGAAACAGGCCAAGTCCATGAACTTCCAACATCAACAGATCAGCACGTCTAACTTTAACAAATTCAAAGGACAATACACTATTGAACTTAGAAAGCTCAACACAGCTCTGCAGACTACATAGAAATAAATTGATGAGCATATGCGCATAAATGACACCAAATTCGGTCTTCTCGAAACAAAACTGCATGTAGTTCAAAAGACCATCTTCTCTGAACTTCAAGCAGTCCAAACTACTCTTGAAGCACTAAACTCCTCTCTAAATGCTAAGAAAAAAGGGGAGAAGCCATCTGAAGCAGAGCAGAAGCAGAAGAAGACTCCTACAACAGAAACTCAGGGGAAAAAGTCATCTGCAACCAAGAGGAGACACTCCTTTGATAGAGAAAGGTTTGCTAAAAGGCACAGGCATCATGATGAACGTAAATGACGTAGAGATTCTGAAGAAAGGTCAAGGAAGCGCAGAAGAGAAATCGAGGAAGAACAAAGGCAGAAGCGTAGCAAAGGGAACGAGCACCAAAGGTAACTTTTATTAACTTTTTATTTCCTTTCTTTGATTATGTTCAAAAGTAATGTAATTAAGTTAAACTTAGTTTCAACAAAATGTAACTAAGCATTTAAATAAATAAGTGAACTTGTTGTTTTACATATGAGTTTTTGTTAGCATCAAATTAGGGAGAGATTGATAGGAATGTGCAATCCCTCCATTTTGTATATAAATTGATGTAACAAAACTGAGATGTATTAGTTTTAATATAGTTAGTGTATTTAGGTCAGTAGTCATAAGTAGTTGTAGTTTAGGTTGGATTCCAGGGAGAAGACGACTACAGATGTATGGACATCATGCAAACCACCAGATGCAAACTGCTACAAAATACTATGGATAAACAACTATTGCATTGACGAGCAACAAAAAAACATCAAAGTCTCTAGGATCAGAGAACTGAGCTTGCAGACGAGGACCAACACAAAATGCATCAATATGCAGCAGATCTGGGTGCACACGAGGTTGAAACTGGGACGGGTACAGACGAGGTCTCACAATACAAAATGCAGACTAAGATGCACAAGACTAGGTGCAGTAGAGGATGGTTGCTGATGTGGGGTCAGGGGTCTAGAGTCAGTCAAAGTGAAGATTTGAGTTAAAGCAACAACGGCACAAATTCTAAAGATAGTAGACTGGCAGCATCAGGAACGAGATGGTGGGGGACACGAGTGGCAAAGTGTTGAGCCTTTAAAAGGAAACCATTGAGGCTTTTTGAGAAGGCTGCTGAATAAGGATTGAAAGGCAAAGAGTATAAAGCAATCAGAAATTCAAAGATTACTCAAGAAAGTCAAATCGTGAAGATACAGTTGGGATGTCATTAGTCTATAGAAGAACGAATATTGCAGTAGAGTCCAAAGTTTGGATCTATGCAAAATATTTAGGTTCTTCGTCTTTTGTACAAGTTATATAACTTGTAAAAGGAAGTCTCTTGTAAATCCCTAACAAGAAGATAGTGATACTCACCTCTTGGGTTGATTACACTGGTCACCAAGGAAAGACTGGAATGAGTTTTCGATTATCAATTGATATCGAGTGTCTAAACTAGTATAAATACTATGTCTATTTATTGTTTTCACTACATTGATGTTTAGAATTGTTAGATACAAATTATCACAACCAAACAGAGATAAAACTCAAGGAGTTTGAATTCTCTACTACATATTACAAACTGCCATCTGCAGACTACATAGGTAATCTGTACAGAATAGTAGTCTGCACAGAACTAGTATTCTGCATCAAAAGTTTGAATAAATTTTTGAAATAACTTATTCACACCCTTTCTAGGTTGAAACTTGAACCCTACACAGTCCCTGCTACAATCTCGTATGCACATTTATGTATTCTGTGTTGATCTTTGTTTGCAAGCTCAGTTCTTAGATTTGAAGACTTTGAAGTTGTTTTGTTGTTCATCAATGCCTTAGTTGTTTATCCAAAACCCTCTATAGTAGTCTGCATCTGGTGGCTCCTCTAATCTTTATCATCTGCCGCCGTCTACTCTTCAGCATCCAACTTACATTGCAACTAACTACTTGACTTTTAGCATAAACAACCTAATTGCATTATGATTAATATGATGATGTACAGGTAGCTTCCATGACTCTTTGTACCTCTAAACGCGTATGGGTTATTTTCTCTTACCGTGGATTCGGTTCGTAACGACATGACGCCCCCGTGTCATCCGTCATGGAAGTCGGAGTGTAACAACATCTTTCAAACATCCTCTATCCATGTTACAACATCTATATGGATGATATCATTATCTCTAGTAATTCTTCTACATATATCTCTGATGTCATTCACAAACTCCACTAGCGCTTCGCCCTCAAGGATCTTGGGAACTTATCCTATTTCTTAGGCATTGAAATATCCCGAACATCTTCTGGCATTCTTCTTACACAAGAACGATATATTCGTGATCGTTTGGCCAAAACTAAAATGGACCACGCCAAGCCCTATAAAACCCCATCTATCATTGGTCAACACTTATCCTCTAAATATCGCAGCACTATTGGTGCACTGCAATACCTCATGATTACCCGACCTGACATTCAATTTTCCGTCAACAAAGTCTCTCACTGAGGAACCATTGATCGATTGGCAAACGCAATCTTAGATATCTCGAGCATATTCCTACTCACGACCTTCGTCTCAAGAGTAGTCCTACTCTTCAAATCGAGACCTTCTTCGATGTTGATTGGGCAGATGACCTACGATCTACTGGTGGTTTAAAAATCTACTTAGGCACTAACCTCGTGAACTGGAGCTCCAAGAAACAAAAAAACCATCGCTTGATCTAGAACCGAAACAGAATATCGTGTAGTGTCCCTAGCCACATCAGAAAATTGTTGTATCTTATCCCTTTTTCAAGAACTTTGCCTTCTTATCGGGATACCTATCATAGTGAGACAACATTGGCACCACCTAATTAGTAGCTAACGCGATTTTTAATCCAGGTACCTAATATATTGAAATTAATGCACTTTGTGCACAATCTTGTCCTGAGAAAGATGTTGTATGTTCGCTATCTATCTACTGTCCATCAAATTACAGATATCATGATGAAAGGTCTGAGTTCAGCTCATTTTCAATTGTTGTGTTTCAAGCTTTCCCTGGCATCCACAGCTTCGCTTGCAGAAGGGTGATATCGGTCAATAAATCAATCATCAAGATATACATCAATGAAGTACTGCATCTCATGGAGTCTAGTGCTATCCATGTCATTTTAGGTAGATGATTATCATTGCATTGAGATGGTTCCTCTTGGCAGGTTTACAATGCTTATATTATTGCAACTTTATGAATTCTAGATACAATCATAAGACTGAAGTTAAGGATGTACACTTCACCAACGGTTGATGGGGAATCTGAGAACAATGATAAGAACGAACGCTAACAGGGGGCAGGATTAAGTTTGGAATTATTTAAGGGTTATATAAAAATGACAAGGTAACACACATCGTTATCCTAAATTATATGTGCGTGATTTTTATTTATATGATTGTGTGATCACGTACTCGCATGATAAATAAAAAAAATAAAATTGTGATTATTTGATTGACTTTATTTGTTTGTCAGAAGGGTAACGATGCAATCTGTAGAATATTATAGAATTTAAATAACCGATCTCTTGAATTTTGCTTGCTCTTGATTGTGATATCCTGTGCTTGTTGATATTATTTTTGTGACGAATTATTAATCCTGAAAATTATTAAGAATATTATAAAATATAGCGTTATATAAATTTATGAAACACCATGATGGTCACCTGCTATACATGGACTAATATGATTAATTTCATATTATATATATCTCAAATCTCGAATTACGAACACCATGATGGTCACCTGCTATACATGGATTAATATGATTAATTTCATATTATATGTTTGAAAATCTTGAATCATGTTATACATGGAATTAATATGTTTAATTTCATGCTACCTACCTGAAAATCCTGAAAACCTGAACAATGAGGATATTCATGTAAATGATAATAACTGGGAGAGTTACGAGTCCTGACTAGCTAGGGAGGGATAGAAATTCCCTTCGCGTGCACGCAGCGGCATCAATTGAAATATACTTGATGGCCGTATTTGGTTATTATTAACTATTCTGGGTCGTCTGCAGTGACAATTCTGTTTGTTTAATTGTTATTAGTATGACGATACTATTAACGTTAAATTCCTGCTGTAACTCCTCCCATGTTATTAACCTGTAAAAGCCATAAGAATTGTTATAACGTGACAAAAGCACGTTGTTTACCTGTAAAAGTCCTGAGAATCAATATGACATGTCAGAGCATGTCATTAACCTGTAAAAGCCTTTAATAAAGGCTAGTGATAATGAAATAGGGATTAACCTGCTTGGCTTGAATTATTATTATCCTGTACGTATTTAAATGTTCCTGATTGGCATATGGTTGCTCGGTGTTGCTTGCATTGTATTTTGTTTGCGCATGGGAAATGCATGATATAATAAGCAAGCCAGACCCCTGAGATGGATGTGTATCCTGTGTTACTGGGCTTTCGAGCTCACGGTTAAATGTTCGTTTCAGATAATAAAGATTCGAGGAAGGGTCTGTTACGTAGCAAGGATGAATGAATTCGACTCGTTGTAATATTGTCCTTTCTTTCTAGACATTGACTTTCATGAAGTAGAAGACAATGTAAGTTGGATGTATTTCTAGATCCGATAACGATGTAAATTTGATATTTATCTCTAGTTCCTATGTTTCTGATACTTAAACCCCTTGTGTTCTTGTCGCCTTGCTTCGAATAAAACTTTGGAGCGGCGGTAACGCCACGTATTTAGCAGGTATTGAACAGGAAATCCAGGGACGTTACATAATCTGTTAGCTAGTAGCATTTTACTTGAGAAGAAAACCTAAAATCGGCTTTTCAGTTTAGACAGGTTCAACCAAACTTTCCATATCCAAGCAGCAGCTATCGTCATCCATCTTGCTGATAACACATTCCAACATACCGAGAACTTCTTCAATTTGTGGATGGTTAGTATCTTCTGCTGAGAACACATGCGTCTTGCTATGTACCTCAATCCAACTACATCCAAGGATCTTTGCGATTCCTTTTTCTCTCATCATTTTTCTAGTATTCATCACGCCTTCTAAATTTCCAGAATCCATATACGCATTGGACAGAAGGACATAGACTCCCGAGTCATCAGCATCCAACTCATGCAACTTTCTCATTGCGACTTCCGCCAGTTCTGTATTTAAGCAGTTACGGCAAGCACTTAGAAGTGCACTCCAAACTGCCACATTTGGTTCAAACGGCATCATATCAACTAAATCCTTGGCTTGCTCCATAAGCCTTGCCCTGCCAAGAAGATCCACCATGCATGTATAATGTTCAGGCGCTGGGGAAATACAATGATTTTTCATCATGCTGTCAAAGTAGTGGCGCCCTTGCAGAACTAGTCCAGCATGACTGCAAGCCATTAAAACTGACAAATAACTTACGCCATCAGGTGTACATCCAGCGCTTATCATGCCCTCGTATAAATCGATCACTCTCCTTGGATACCCATTTTGAGCATATCCACTGAGCATCGAATTCCAGGATACCAAGTTTTTTGTGTGCAAGGAATCAAAAACAATCTCCGCATCGTGGATCAGCCCAGATCTCGAATAGAGTGTTATATAACAGTTGGCGATAACAATATCCGAGCTGTGGCCAGACTTCTCGGCTTGACCTATAATTTGTTTTCCTAGCTCCAATAAAACAGAATCCGCACAGGCACTGAGTGAGGTAGCAAAAGTAACAGAATCTGGTTTGATTCCTTGTCTTAACATTGTAACATAAAAGTTGAGGCCTTCTTCCCAGAACCCTTGTTGCACATATGCTCCTAACATTGAGGTCCAACTCACGATATTTCGATGGGGCATTTTATCAAAATATTCACGAGCTCGACGGACATCACCGCTCTGAGAGTATGCAGCAATCATGGATGTCCATGAAATTATATCTCTTTGAGGCATGGAATCAAATGCGAAATTCGCTTCCCAAACATTCCCGCCTTTAGAGTACATAGTAATGAGAGCATTACCAACAGGGATGGAGGACTCAGTCCCTGACTTCACCGAAAATCCATGGAGCTGCTTCCCCAAGTAATAAAATTCCTCATCACTTGAACATGCTCCAAAAACAGTAGCGACGACATAGTCATCTGGTTTGAAATTAGCTCCACGCATACAATTGAACAACATCAAAGCTTCATCTGCATTTCCAAATTGAGCAACCCCCGCAATCAACGAGGTCCAAGAGACTACATTAGGATTTTTTAAGCTATCAAAGATCCATCTTGCAGACTTGATGAATCCCCATTTGGCGTACATGTCGATGAAACCACTCCCAGTATACATATCGAGACTCGATTCGCTCCTGATAATCCGAGCATGTAGATGCCTACCCCAATCCCAATCATTCAAGTCAGTACAAGCACTCAAAACACTAGCATATGTCTCTGAATTCGTTTTGAATCCTTGAAACGACATCTCGACGAACATCTCCAAAGCTTGGACCGCATATCCATGTTGTGATAGCAATGATATTATAGTGTGCCACGAAACGACATCACGTTCCTCCATGCGGTGAAAGAAATCAAGAGATCCTCTAATCCCCAACGAATTGGAATAACCATACAGCATACTGTTCAGACAAAACAAACTCGGCCTTTTAATCCATTGAAACACCCGTTCAGCAAGCCCGATGGCACCACACTTGATATACATATCAATGAGAGAAGCACAAACCTCAGAAACATTCCCAAACCCGAACTTCTCGACAAACCCATGCACCTGAATCGCTAACCCAAGAAACCCAATCCTACCAACCGCCTTCATCACACAAGTCACTGAATGCTGATCCGGAACCCTCGCATTCTCCTCCCCGACCATCCACACAAACAACCTCACCGCCCTTTCGGGTTTCCCATTCCTAAAACAAGCGGATAACATCGAGCTCCAAGACACCGGATCCCTCTCCGGCATTTTATCGAACACATTCTCTGCATCCCCTAACCTATTACAAATCCCGTAGCCAATGATCATGGCGTTGTAAGTGAACACATTGGGGTACTCGATCTCAGTGACAAGGCGTCGGGCGTCCTCGAGGGCGTCGCATTTGAAGTAGGCGTTGAGGAGGTGGTTCTGCAGAAAACGGGAGGAGACTAATCCAGTGCGGATGAGCCGAGCGTGGAGTGAATGGGATGTGGCGAGCGAGGTGGTTTCGGAGCAGGACTTGATGGCGTAGTGGAAAATGGATGACGCATCGGTGAACGAGGTGTCGGTGGTTGAGTGGAAAAGGCGGCGGAAGTGAGGCAAGCAAGGGAGATGGGTTGATGACGGAGGCCATGGGAGCTTCAATATCATTGGGATTACCAGTCCGTCTGACTCAAGTAATCGTCATATAGTTACCTTCTTCGTTGTCCTCGTCTCCAATGTGGTCGCCGGCGGCACAGGGAAACTCCTTGAGTTCATTTGATTTTTTCTTTTTGATAGAAATATCCAATCGGACAAGGATTTCATTGCTTATTTTCAAATGAAAATTTGCATGATACACTAATTCCATAATTATATTAAAATACCTTAAATAAATTTTACTCATATTTTAATACTTAAAATATTTCAAGACATTTAAATACCTAATTTTATTTATATTTAGATAATTATGGAAGACAATGTCTCTAACCTAAGTTATTTGACTCCTCCTTCCATTCTTGACCCATTTGTCCACTCACCAGCACAACAAAGACCAAACAACACGGACAAAACTTTCATTGTTTCCCACGACTTCACCTCGTTGTTCCTTTCACGTCACCTCTTCGTCGTCTCTCTCCCACCGATTTCGACACGCTGTTGCTGAAGATTCGTATTCAATCGAATCTAGTAACAGAGATCGAAGTCAGTGAAGTGGATGATCACCCATCTGCGCCATCCATCTCCACCACTACACCATTCTCCCCTCACCGCATCCCGCCGGCGCCACCACCGATGTCAAAATTGTCCACGCGCACATGATATCAATGGGTTTAAACTATGCGCATCACCTGTTCGACGAAATTCTTGAAACGAATGTATTCACACGGACGACGATGATACTAGGGATGTTACGGAAGGCGAGGAAGGTGCTTGAGGAAATAAGGGTTGGGATGAGAGACACGGACGATGAGTATGAGTCGAAACTCGAACATTACTCATCGTGTATTGATGCGTTTGAGGGAATAAGGGTCGGGGTGAGGGACACGGACGCTACCATCATGATGTGTTTGTATGGATTGAAATTCGAGTCGTCGAGACGTTGGCGAGACTTCAGAGCCGTTGTCATGATTTAGTATTGGATCAACGTGTCTCATTGTTGTTATAGATTATTTTCTGGTCTCAAAGTGAAAGAAATGGTGGGGGTATTTGATTGTTAATTTTTGTCTGTTTTATTAGGTTGTTCGTTTTGTGGTTTAGTTTTTTTTTTTTTTTTCCTTGTATGTTTCTTTGATGAGAGGTTTGAAAGTTGTTGGCATGATGTGACTCAAGATGGAGTATTCTTGGATGACACTGGAAAGGGGTCGATGTAATGTGATGCATGAGGATTTGGTCTGAACATAGCATATGATGAATTATTTTCTATTAATTTTTTATTGGAAATAGCTTTAAAGCTGGTCTCAATACAAAAGAAAATAAAATCTCTTTTGAAATGAAATCAGATTTTTAATCCTTTTTCTATTGTGACGAAAAGAGTAATATTTGATTCATGTTTAAATAATTACAATTCATATATAAATAATTTGTAGTTCAAATCAAATAATACGTAATTCATTAATCAGTTTTATTCTGTTCACAGTTAATAGTAAACAGTTCACATGTTAACAATATGCAATTCATATATATACAAATTGTAGTTCATAGTTGTTAAACACACTGCGATAATGAATACCAAGTCATATTACACTTAGAAAAGAATTCAAATTACTTACAAAACAGTTCGAGACTAAAATGACATAACCACATGAGGGCTCCCATGAGTGCAGCAATAAAAATTGATAAGGATAAGTGTGGAAAGGAAATAAGCCAAATAATGTATAGAGGAATAATAAGCTCACTACTATAGCTTACTACAAGTAGACCAAACATCAAATACTCAGTCTGCGTATGTGCCAAGTATCAGTCTGATCCTAAAGGATCCCATTACACTGTAGTAAAGAGAATCTTGAGATATCTCAAAGGAACTCCAAATCTGGGTATATGATATCCTAGGGAATCAAATTTTACACTAACAGGATATTCAAATGTAGATTTTGCAGGTTGTAGAGTTGACAAGAAAAGCACAAATGGATCATGTCAATTTCTTGGTGCAAGATTGGTTTCATGATTCAGCAAGAAGCAGACCACAGTGTCAACCTCTACTACAGAAGCAGAACATATAGCTACAAGAAACTGTGCTACACAAGTACTGTGGATGAGGTCATAACTTGCAGACTCCGGTATGATATTTACTAAAACTTTAATATTTTGTGATAATACATCTGTAATGACAATTTCAGAAAATCTAGTTTTTCATGCAAGAACCAAGCACATTGATGTCGGATATCATTTTATCAGAGATCATTTGCAAAAAGGTCACATTAATTGGAATATATTTCAAAAGAAAAACAAATTGTAGACATTTTTACAAAGTCTCTTGATGAGAGCAAATTTATTTAATTTCAAGATGAATTGGTTATGATTGATTTCAACCAATAAAATGGCCAAAATGCTCTACTGTTTTACTGCATATGTAGAATGCAAACTAGCATTATTTTTGTTCTACTACTCCTCTACATATATGGAATAGAGATTAGCATTATTCTTGCTCTATTACACTTCTAATTTTGGGAAGAAAATAACATTTTAAAAACTGATTGCCTAGAATCACGCAACGATAAAATCAATGACTAAATCTGCATAACGGCTAGTTAAACAATGGCAATGGTAACTTTTTCAAAGGGTATAAGTTCTGAAAAATCTTCAATCAAAAACGTTTTTACTCTCTTTCTATTGCGCTCTACTGCAAACCCAATTACAAAACCCAAGTTTACAAACTCTTTCTATTCACTTTCACATCTCGAAAAACTCTTTCAATTCCACTTGAAAATGGCTAACATCCGATCCAACACTCCTAAAAACGACAAGTCTCAAGAGTAACAAAGCCCAAAAAAATTGAGTTGCAGACAGGAGTGGTTCTCGACATTGAGACACTAAGGAATGAATCAGACGAGGTAAAAGAGATATCTGAGTTGATTCAAGATACAGGCCTAAAATATTTCTGTGAGAAAACAAGCAGGATATACGATAAGAAGGTACTCAATTTCATCGAGAAGACAATGGTTGCAGATGATCTCCAATTCATCACATACACCTCCACAAAACGAATCAAGATCAATATAGGTCCAAATGACTTCGAACAGCTCTTCAAGGTTTCAAATAAAGGACCCAGAAGCATTCCACCCCTGCTTGCAGACGTTGTGAAGAAGTGATTCTATCCAGAGAATTGTTTTAAGACCAGATCATATCTGACCAATAGGAGATAATGTGTGCGATTCTCACCAAACACAAGCTCAATTGGGCTAACTATTCATGTACCAACTAGAAAAGGCTGTAGAAGCAAAACAACCTCTGTTTGGAAGAATCATCAACATTATTCTAAAGAAAAAATTGAAGCTGTCTGATAAAGGAGGAACGCCATGGAGTGTGGCCAAGCAGATCGATGTAAGAAAGATAGGCAAACAGCCAATAGGTTTCTAAAGGAAACTAGTAGACCAGCCTAAGAAGAGAGATGAAAGAGCCAAAAGAAAGGTAATCAGCAAGGCATAAGCAATCAGAATAAAGCAGACGAAGGAGACCATAAAAAAGCTTGTTCTGTAGACCTCAGAAGAGAAGATGATATCAGATCACCCTACTACACAGCTCAAAGAGATGAAGGCAGAAGCATAGTCTACACCAGTAGAAGAGCAGACTGGGCATCCAACTACAACTGAAATTGAGGGTTCATCCTCAAAAACCTTACCACCTAAGGAACCAGAGCTTACTGCACTTCATGATGCAAACATAGCACTGAAGTATCTGAAGACTGGTGCTGATTAAAACCTTCAGAATCTCATATTGGAAGCTCAGAAAAACTATCAAGAGGTCAGAGAAGGACCATAAGCATAGCTCAGGCAGGAGCTAAATGCACAAGGCTATACAAGGAATGGGATCAAAGTTATTGAAGCCAACCTCAGAAGGTTGCAGACTGGGCAATCAGAGGACATCTCTACTACAAACACAGTGACAATAAGGACTGTTGCAACTGAAGCATTAATAACAATCTCTTTGTGATTGTTATTAATGGATCTATTATAGGAATGGATAGGAATGGATCTATTTGTGATTGAAGCTGAACGGCCCTCAACTGCATCAGAGGCATGGGCTACAACAACAACCACAATCACATAATCTTCATAAAAGGAAGAGATTATAAAAGCTCTGCAGACGGTCCAGACCATACAAGAAATGGTCCAAGAACATAGAGCCAAGACAGATGAGATACTGGGCAAGGCCAATAAGAAGAAGAGACCCACTGAACCTTACATACTATTTAGTGGAATTCTGAAAGTTAAAGATTCAACTCTCAAGATAAGGAGGCATAGACAAGCATAACTATAACAATTGAATTTGTGCACACTCTCAAAGTGGAGGCCGAATTGAAAAGGCTAGTGGATAAACATGTCAGGGCAACAACATTAGAGATCTATGATTATCTCTCAAGGCCAACAATAGACAGAACATAACCATCAAAAGATGATGATGGTGATGATGATTTTCCACATCTAGAAGGCCATGATGATGATGATGATGATGACATCATTGATGAAGTGGCTAAAAAGGGATCCAGAAGAAATCAACAGCAGAACCATCTGCTATAGAAGATCCAGTAGTAGAGTCGCCTGTAGTCGAATTCCCAGCAGTAGAGTCACCTGCGGTCGAGTCCCCAGTAGTAGAGTGCACTCTCTTAGAAGAACCACTAGTGCAGGAGGAAACAGAAGTAGCAGAGGCATCACCAAACAGGGATGCATCAGAGACTACGATCGAACAAGGCACTGGAGACTACTTGCAAACCACAAAATAGGCAGGGTTCACACAAGTTACACAACGTGACCTCGCTCCTTCATATATAGATGAAATCGTCATAGTGGAAAATGAATATGTGGAAATAAACCTATTACCAATAGAAGAGCAGCATGTACTACTAAACATTGAGTTTTCACCACCCTTTTCATTTGGAATGGTGCAAATTGGGGAAGATCCACCATCTGTAGGTTTTCTCCAAGGCTTACTCTACAATGATACATCTGAAATTCAGATGACACCTCATACTACAGTTAGGAGTCTGAGGGAAGCCCTTGTAGACGTCAAAATGACAATAATCCATGAAAGACCATCCTCTATTACAAGAACAATAGCAGAGACTTAACCATCTGCACATTAAGAGTCATCTCCAGCAGAAACTGTAGTTAAATACAGACTTAGGCATCTTGATCAGGAAGTCCACAACATGCATCACTGGACAAGGGATGTATTCAAGGAACTCCTCAACAGTCTTCGACCAGTTGTAAATAAAATGAAAGCTAAGAAAAGAATCAGAACAAAGTTCTTTGAAGACTTCTAAGCAGCTCTCCCCAACATGGCTGAAGGGCTTGTAGAACAAATACAAAGGGCTAATGCCCTCAATCTTTAGTAGTACAGGCTTAGCTCCTCAAACCTGAATAAGCTAAGGGAACAACATTTGGGTGACCTGCACAAACTGCAAGCATCCTTGCAAGCCACTCAACAATAGCTTGCAGAGCACAACTGCTACAATGACACAAGGTTTAGATTACTGGAAAACAAACTTCAATGGAAAACTTCCAAAGCCACAATTGCTCAACAGACAACCACCTTCTAATCAGAGCCCTAACAACTACAATCAAAGCATTTACATCTGCCATCAATGCTAACAAAAAAAGGAAGAAGATTATCGATAAAAGAAAAGAAACAACAAGGCTTCCTGGGCAAAGGGCAGCAGAAAAGGATGCAGCTATGGGAAAGGTAGAAGAGGAGAAAATTACAGACGAGCTTAAAAGAAAGTCAACAGCTACAGCAGAGGAAGAAAGGGTTACAAAAAGAAAAAAGTCTCAAGGGGAGAGGACAGCAAGCCACATAAATCAGGGGAGCAAACCCCACGCAGATCTCAGAGGGAGAGGCCCTACACGGAAAGAAGAACTCATCATAAAACATCTAAGGACCAGCCTCACAAGCGCAGCAAAGACAATGAGCATCACAGATAAAAGGTAATACTCCTTGCTACACATTAATCTAAGTAATTAGATTAAGTTTTTTCTATCAAACAATGTAATTTAGTTAGTTACCTTGTTATTTTACTTAGGAATTTTGTGACGAGTGTGCTCCGTAATCTGCTGTTGGGTGGTCTTTAAGGATGCTTGCAGTTTACTCAGGTCAGTTGAGTGTTATCCTCTTATCTTGTTCAGATTTGTGGGGGTGAGCCTCTGCTGTTGAATATTTAGGGCATTAACTCGTTGTATTTGATCTGTAAGGCCTTCAGCCATGTTGGAGAGAGTTGCCTGGATATCTTCAAAACAACATTCCCTGTCAGTCTTCTCAACTTCCAACTCATCTACAACTGGTTGTAGACTACTGAGAAATTCATTGAATGCATCCCATGTCCACTGATACATGTTGTAGATTTCCTAATCTAGCTGTTTGAGTCTATATTCAACAGTAATTGTTTATGGAGATTATTGTTGATGCGAAGAAGATTCAACCTCTACCACTGTTCTTGTAGTATAGGATGGCTTTCATGGATTGGTGTTATTCTGACATCTGCAAGGGCTTGCCTCAGATTCCTAGTTACAATCTAGGGTATCATCTAAATGTCACATGTACACTATAGAGTAGGCCTTGGGAAAAACCTACAGATGGTGGATTTGCCCTAATTTACACCATTCCAAATGAAGAGGGGGGGTGAAAACTGCAGGTTTAGTGGAAATGAATCTTTTTGTTGCTGATTTTCTTGGCCAGAGAGACCGTCACTCATCAAGTATTTGTTAATTTCTTCAAGGATGACACCTTTGAGAGTGTTGTCTACTGCAGTCTGCTTCTCTATTGGTAATGAGTTTGTTTCTACTGATTCATCCTCCACTATGACTATTCCTCTATATGTGTGGGAGTAAGATCAAGTGCGGTAACTTGGGTGAACTCTGCTTGTTCTGTGGTTTGCTCATACTCTATAGTGGCTTCTTCTATGGTAGTCTCTGCTGCATCCCTTACTCGTGATGCCTCTGCTACTATTTCCTGCTTCACTGCTGGTTCTGAAGGAGTAGGCTCTACTGATGGCTCTTCTACAGCAGATGGTTCTGCTGTCGATTTCTCCTAGATCCCTTCTTCAGCTATCTCATCAATGGTGTCATCATTATCACAATGGCCTTTTAGCTATGGAAATTTATCATCACCATCATCGTCTCTTGATGGTTATGCTTTGTCGACTGTTGGCCTTGAGAGATAATCATAAATCTCCAAGGTTACTGCCCTTGACATGCTTATCTACTAGTCTCTTCAATTTAGCCTCCACTTTATGAGTGTGCACAAATTCAATATGTTGCAATTATGTCTGTTTGTTCCTTCTTATCTTGAGCGTTGAGTCTTTGATCTCCACAACTCCACTGAAATATATGTAGGGTTCAATGGGTCTCTTTTTCTTGTTGGCCTCCATTTTTGGAATTTGGACTAGTTGATGGATTTATGCCTTTATCATGCCATCAGCTATTCTAATTTCTATCCTTGAGCCATCTGCACTTATGCTATACCTTGTGATTGGTCCTGATGGAATGAGTTTTGGCCTTGTAGCTTTAGATGTCCTCTTGATCGGGAGCTTGTGCTGCTTGATGAACTTCTAAATCATTGCTTCCTTTTGAGGCTTGCCTATTATTTCATCCTTCTTAGCTCTAGGTTCCAAAACCTTTTCTTGTATGGCTTGGACCGTTAGTAGCCCTTTTATGATTTCTTCCTTCTCTGAAGATTGTGTGATTGTGGTTATTGTTGTGGCCCATGCTTCTGATGTAGTTGACGACTGGTCAGCTTTAATCATAATCAATTCCATTCCTACATTAGAGATAAAAATGATTGCTGTTGTGAATGCTTCAGTTGTAGCTGTCCTTATTGTCAATGTATTTATAGTAGAGGTGTTCTGTCTACATCCATCTAAGCTTGGCTTCAGTGGCTTCAATCTCCTTTCTTGTGTAGCCCTATGTACCTAGCTCCTGCTTGAGCCGAGCTTATGATCCTTCTCTGACTTCATGATAACTTTTCTCAGCTTCCAATATGAGGTTCTGAAGGTTTTCATCAGCACCATCCTTCAGATAATTCAGTGCTATGTTTGCTTCATGAAGTGCAACAAACTCTGATTCCTTTGGCGGTAAGGTCTTTGAGGATGATTCCTCAATTTTTGCTATAATTGGTTATCTAGTCTCCTCTTTTGTTGGTATAAACTGTGCTTCTGCCTCCTTTTCTGTAGGCTGTGTTGTAGGGAGATTAGATATTGTTTCCTCTTTTAAGGTCTGTAGGACAAGCTTCCTTCTTGTCTCCTTCGACTGCTTTGGTCTGATTGCTTGTGCCTTCATGATCACTTTCCCTTTGGCCTTTTCAGGCTTCTTTTTGTCAGGCTAGTCTGCAGCCTTTGCTGCAGTCTGTACTACTAGTGGTTTCTTTGAGAAATTTATTGGTTGCTTTCCTATCTTTCTCACATCAAACTACTTGACCACATTCCATGGCCTTCCTCCCTTGTCAGACAACTTGAGTTTTCCTTTTAGAATGATGGTTATGACTCTTCCAAATAATGGTTGTTTGACCTCTATAGCATTTTCCAGTTGATACATGAGTAGTGTGGCCCAATTGAGCTTGTGTTTGGTGAGGATTGCATACATTATTTCTTATTGATCAGTAGTTATCTGATCTTTGGAAATTCCTTGAATATAATTACCTTCTTTACAATGTCTGCGAGCAGCTTGTGTTCTTTGGATAGATATTTCTTCATGGTTCAAATCCCTTCCTTTATTCTTTCTTCACTACGCATTGCATGCCTTCCAACAGTCACCAAAGAGGGTGGGATACCTCTGGGTCCTTCATTTGTAATTTTGAAGAGCTATTCGAAATCATTTGATCGATGTTGATCCTAATTCATCTGGTGGATATGTATGTGATGAATTGAAAGTCGTCTTCAACCTTTCTTGGGTAGATATTTCTTCATGGTCCTAATCCCTTCTTTTGTTCTTTCTTCACTAAGCATTGTGTGCCTTCCAACAGTCACCAAAGAGTGTGGGATACCTCTGGGTCCTTCATTTGAAACTTTGAAGAGCTGTTCGAAATTGTTTGGACCGATGTTGATCCTAATTCGTCTGGTGGATATATATATGATGAATTGAAAGTCGTCTCCAACCTTTGCCTTTTCGATGAAGTCGAGCACCTCCTCATCATATATATACTTGTCTTCTAAAAGAAGTACTTGAGGCCTGCGTCTTGTATCAGCTTTGATATTTCTTTCAGCTCATCTGATTTAATCTTTAATGTCTCAAAATGGAGAACTACTCCCATTTGTAACTCAACCTTTTTCTTGTTGGACTTCGTTGCTCTTGAGATTTGTCGCTCTTAGGACTATTGGATCGATGTTGGTCATTTTCAGTGAAATTAAAAGAAATTTGGAGTTTGTGAATGTGAATGTGAATTGCAAGAATTCATGAACTAGTTTGTAGTAGGGTTATGCAGTAAAATGCAATAGAGAGAGAGCAAAAATACTTTTGATTGAAATTTTTTCAAAATTTATACTCTTTGAAAAAAATACCTTTGCCATTTTACTGCTAGCCATTACGCAAATTCAGTCATTGATTTGACCGTTGTGAAATTCTAGGAAATTAATTTTATAACATTATTTCTTTTCAAAAATAAAAATGCAGTAGGGTAAGAATAATGCTGGTCTGCATTCCACATGTGCAGTAGAGCTGCAGCATATTTTTGACCAATCATATCCAATTCACCTCGGAATTGAATAAATTTGCTCTCTTCAAGAGATTTTGTAAAAATATCTGTAATTTATTTTTCAATTGGAGTATATTCCAATTTAATGTGATCTTTTCGCACATGATCTCTTATAAAGTGATATATGATATCAATATGCTTGATCCTTGCATAAAACACTGAATTTTCTGAAATTACCATTGTAGACGTATTGTCACAAAATATTGGAGTTTTAGAAAATATCATATCGTAGTCTGCAAGTTGTGACTTTATCCACAGTAATTGTGTAGCATAGCTTCTTGCAACTATGTATTCTTCTTCTGCAGTAGAGGTTGACATCGTGGTCTAGTTCTTGTTGATCCATGAAATCAGTCTTGCAGCAAGAAATTGACATGATCAACTTGTGATTTTCCTGTCAACTCTACACCTTGTAAAGTCTGCCTCAGAATAGCCTCTTAATGTAAAATCTGATTCTCTAGGGTACCATACACCCAGATTTGGAGTTCTTTTGAGATATCTCATGACTCTCTTTAGTGTAATTGGATTCGTTGGGATCAGATTGATATCTTAGACACGCAAACTGAGTACCGGATGTCTGGTCTGCTTGTGATAAGGTATAGTAGTGAGCCTATTATTCCTCTATACATTATTTGGCTTATTTTCTTTACACTCTCATCCTTATCAATTTTTATGGCTGTACGAATATGGGTTTTCATCTGGCTAGCATTTTCTAATCCATATTTTTTAACTGTGTTGTTCAGGTACTTGACTTGATTTATAAACATCCCACTTTCTAACTGTTATACCTGAAGTCCAAGAAAGTATTTCAATTCTACCATTAAACTCATTTGAAACTCAGATGTCATTAATGCATCAAATCTCTCACATAATTTGTTATTAGGGCAGGCAAATATAATGTCATTAACATAAATTTGAACTAATAGTACATGTTCTTCATGTTTCTTCAGAAATAAAGTGGAGTCTATCTTTCCCCTCTGAAAATTATTCTCACACAGAAAAGTTGAGAGAGTTTCATACCATGCCCTTAGAGCTTGTTTCAAGCCATATAATGCCTTGTCTAACTTGTAGACATGCCGTGGATGTTCAAAGTCTTCAAAACCAGAAGGTTGTTCAACGTATACCTACTCTTGTACCTTTCCATTAAGGAAGTCACTCATCACATCCATCTAATAGACTAAGCTCTCGATTATCATTTGATAACGAGTATGTGAACCAGTATAAATAGTGTGTCTATTACTTGTCTTTATTGCTTGATATTTAGAACTGTTAGAAATAAATCATCAAAACCAAACAAAGATAAACTCAAAGAGTTTGAACTCTCAAGTGCAGACTACCAACTGTCATTTGCAGACTACCTAAGTGGTCTGCAAAGAATTAGTATTCCACATTAAAAGTAAGAATAAGTTTTGAAACAACCTATTCACCTCCCCTCCCTCGATGTTGAATCTTGGACCTTACAATTGATATCAAAGCCTGACTTTCGAGACTTACCAGTTTGTGGAATGAAAAGGTTATGATCTTATTTGCAAGGAAGTTACTAATAGTTTGTTTTTGTGAAGAACAATGGCACCACCAAAGTTTCCCAAGTGTCCTAACAGTGGAGAACCTCCATCATGTTCATTGGATAATGATAGCAATGTGCAATCCCTCCATCTGTATCGAAATTGATGTAACAAAACTGAAATATATTAGTTATAATATAGTTAGTATGTTTAGGCTAGAAGTCAAGTAGGTAGTTATAGTATAGGTTAGATGCTAGTGAACAGACGATTGTAGATGTATGGGCATCGTGCAAGCCACCAGATACAGACTACTTCAGAGGATTTTGGATGAACAACTATTGCATTGATAAGAAACAAAAGAACGTCAAAGTCTTTAGGATCTAAGGACTGAGCTTGTAGACGAGGATCAACACATAATTCATAAAGGTACAGCTAAACTGGGTGCAGACCAAAGTTATAGCAGAGACTGGGTGTAGATTATGGTTGCAGTATGGGATGTAGACTAGGGTTACGATAGAGATTGAGTGTGAACTAAAGGTTGTAGCAGACTGAGTGCAACAGAGGATGGTTGCTGGTGGTTGGGTCAAAGATCAGGAGTCATTCAATCGGGGATTTGAGTTAAAATAGCAACGACACAAATTCTAGAGATAGTGGACTGCCAGCATCAGGAACGAGATGGTGAGGGACATTAGTGGCAAAGTGTCACTGCAGGAACAATACGTTGTCTGCTTAGGTTCGTTCCTTGAGCCTTTAAAAAGGAACCAGTAAGGCTTATTGGAGTAGTGCTGTTGAATAAGAATTGAAAAACAAAAAGTGCAAAAACAATCAGAAATTCGAAGATTATTCAAGAAAGCTAAATCATGAAGATACACTAAAGAGGGTGTCACTAGTCTGCAGAAGAACAAATCTTGCAGCAGAGTCCAGAGCTTGGATCTATACAAAGTATTTAGGTTCTTTATCTTTTGTACAAGTTAGACAACTTGTAAAAGGAAGTTTCTTATAAGCTCAAACAAAAAGATGAGTATCACCTCTTGGCTTGACTACACTGGTCACCAATGGAAGACTAGACTAAGATCTCAATTATCATTTGATATCGAGTGTTTGAACCAGTATAAATAATGTGTCTATTTATTGCCTTTACAGCATTGATATAAACTCAAAAAGTTAGAAATTTCTACTGCAGATTACCAACTTGTCATCTGCAGACTACCTGAGTAGTCTGCATAGAGCAGTGGTCTGCAAAGAAGTAGTATTCTGCATCAAAATTTTGAATAAACTTTTGAAACAACCTATTCACCCCCCTCTAGGTTGAAACTTGAACCCTATAATTGGTATCAGAGCCTGACTTTCCAGACTTAACAGTTTCTTGGAAAGAAAAGGTAATATATTTTATCGGCAAAGAAGTTACTAACAGTTTGTGTGTGTAAAGATCATCATCAACAACAATGGCACAACCAATGTTCCCCAAATGTCCCAACAGTGGAGAACCTCCAACTTGCTCCTTTGACAAGTTCAACCACTGGAAACTAAGAATGCTTGCACATCTCAACTCAATAGACGAAAGGATGCAAGACAATGTTCTGGAAGGATCAAATGTTCCAATGATGCCAGATTCAAAGCTCAGGAAAGCGTTCTGAAGCTCAGGAAAGCGTTCTGAAATCCATGGCAGAAGAGGAGGCCAGTGATACCTCGTCTACAAGTGAACAAGGTTTATCATAAGAAATGACACTGATGGGAAAGAAGTTCAAGAAGTTATTCAAGAAGAGAACCTTCAAGAAGAACTTTCCCTCAAAAATCAAAGATGAAGAGAAAGAAGTGTGCTATAACTGTGATAGACCAGAACACTTTGCTGCACAATGCAGATGACTAACACAAAACTCGTCTACACCAAACTTCAAAAAGGACCACAACAAAGTCACCACTGGAAGAAAGGAAAGAGGCAAGGGTTATGTAGCAAAGACATGGAGTGATATAGACTCTGATGATGAAGATATCATATCAAATACTCAGCTGTGTCTCATGGCCAGAGAAGATGAACAAAAGCATGTATTTGATCTCTCTGACTCAAAGACCACCACAGAGGAATTGAAAGAAACACTTCAAGAAACCTCTGAAAGCTTTATTTCTCTTTCAAAAGGAAAATAAAGAAAATCTTAAGCATATTGCAATTATCAAAGAGAAATGCAATTTAAATGAAGAGACTAATAATAGTCTAATTCATGCTCAAGATAAAATGAAAGAAGAAAATGAAAAAGTGAAACTTCTCAATGCAGTAGTGGAAACACTTACATTGAGAAACACTTACACTGAGCTTCAAAAGCAAGTGGAAGCTTGGAATGGCAAGACCTTAGATTTGTAAAAATTGATCAACATAGGTCAATCCTTCCATGATAAAACTAGGTTAGGATATAATGATTGATTAAACAACAATACAGATAAAAAGGTCACTACCAAGGAAGTTAAGTAGACCACTGCAAAAGTTCTACAGAAAAAGAACATTACTGCTGCAACAGGTGTATAGAAGAAGAATGTCTCTACTGTAGCATATGTGCATAAGAACCAACGCTCTGCTGCATAGACTATGTAAAAGAATAAAAGCTCAACTTCACAAATAGTACTGAGTAAGAACAATATGCTCAAGAGATCTCTACTGCAAAGTAAGATCTGTACTGCTTAACCTCAAAGGAGTTGGAGTAGATTACCAGTACAGGCCTATGATAAATACCATAAGAAGCAGAAGATAAGGAATTCAAAGAAATGCCTTATAAAGCTGAGCATGCACCTAACTACTCAGTATGGAATAATTTCCCAAGAATAATTGGGAGAAAACCATATTTAAGACACACCTACTCATGTCAAGAGCAGCAAACTAAGTGGAGCAAACCATTAAGAAGAATAAGACCAAAGGCCTACTTCTTTACCTATGGCAAAATTGGTCATAAATCATTTGAATGTTGGAACACACACAAGAAGATAATTCAAGTGTGAATTCCAAAAACTAACCAATAAGGACCCAAATAAGTGGGTACCATGTATAAACTCTCCATGTTTTCAAAGTGTTTTTCTGAAGACTAGTGAACCCTCTTTACTATGTATTTCATGATTCACCTCTTTTGAGTAATCTTTGAATGTTTGACTACTTTGCACGCTTGCCTTTCAATCTCATTCAACAACCTTACCTCAATGAGCTTCAACGATTCCTTTTTGTAGGCTCAAGGAATAAACCTGTATCTGTAGTGACACTCAGTCACTTGTGTACCCCAACTGATGTTGTCGGCCACCTTTCTCAGATTCCCATGCACTATCACAACTGTACCCTAAATCTTCGTTTGATTATCTCCAGACCTTTGACCCAACCATCAACAACTATCTCTGCTGCACAATTTGCTACACCTTAGTCTGTATACTGTATTGTGAGATCTCGTCTGCACCAGTCCTTGTTGTAATCTCATCTGCTACACATTGATGCATTCTGTGTTGGTCCTCATCTACAAGCCTAATCCTTCTTTTTGAAGCATTTTCATGTCTTTTATTGCCCATGCATGCCGTAGCTATTTAGCCAAAATCCTCTGTCTATATCTGGTGGCCCAGACGATACTCCTCATCTGCAACCGTCTGTTCGTCAGTATCTGATCTGACGTAGACTATACCTACCTACTTGATTTTTAGCCTAAACACACTAACAACATCATGTGTAATACTTCTCAGTTTTGTTCCATCAATTTCTATACAAAATGAAGGGATTGCACATTCTTATCACACAGCTTGTCACACAAGAACCTTCATTAATGTTGACAGCTCATCTTTTTCAAGTCCTCTTACTGTCACTCTAAACCTCAAATCTTTGATGCGATTGATCCTCAAACTTATGCCCCAGCCTTAGCAACCATCTCTGCTGCACTTCATTCTGCTACAACTCAATCTATATTCAATACTGTTGAGACCTTATCTACACCCAGTCACTGTTGCAATCTCATCTGCACCCAATGACTATTACAACCTCGTCTGCACCAGATCTGGTGCAATCCATGCATTAGTCAGATCCTAAAGCATTTGCAGGTCTTTTGTTGCCCATGCATGTCTTAACTACTTAGCCAAAATTCTCTATAGTAGTCTGCATCTGGTGGTCCATAATGCTCTCCATCTGTGGCTGTCTGCACACCAACATCTAACTTACACTATAGATACCTAACTAATTTCCAGCCTAAGAACACTAACAAAATCATGGCCAATACTTCTAAGTTTTGTTCATCAATTTCTATACAACTAGAGGGATTACACATTCCTATCAGTCTCTCCCTAAATTGATGATAACAAAAATTCTAAGTAAAACACCAAGCTAACTCTTTAATTATATTGTTTTATAAAAAGGAACTTAATCTAATTTCTTAGACTAATATGTAGTAAAGGATATGACCTTTTACCTATGATGCTCACTGCCTTTAATGTGCTTGTGAGGCTAATCCTCAGATGTTTTGTGATGCTTTCTTTTCTCACCATGGGGTTGTTCCCTTTGAGTTCTATGCTCTGATGGCCTCTCTTATAGGGTTTGCTCCCCCTGAGTTCTGTGGCTTGATCACCTCTCCTTTTGAGGCCTTTATAGCTTTGCAGCCCTTTCTTCTTCTGCTACTGCTGGTGTTTTTCTATTGAGCTCATCTATAGATAGCTTTTTTATAGTTTTCTCTGTCGCCTTTTCCCTGGCTGTAGCTTTCTCTACTGTCTTTTTCCCCTTTTTGTTAGTATTGATTATAGTTCAGAAGTGGTTGTCTGCTGAGCAACTGTGGCTTTGACAATTTCAAGTTGAAGCTTGTTTTCCAGCAAGTCAAGCCTTGTGTCGTTGTGGTGAATTTGCTCCTCAAGTTGCTATTGGGTGGCCTTTAAAGATGCTTTCAGTTTGCGAAGGTCGACTGAGTGTTTTCCCCTTAGCTTGTTTAGATTTGAGGAGCTGAGCCTATACTGCTAAAGATTTAGGGCATTGACCCTCTGTATTTGATCTATGAGACCTTCAGTCATATTGGAGAGGGATGCATTGAAGTCTTCAAAACTTCTTTCCCTAGCATTCTTCTCAGCTTCTAGCTCTTCTGCAAGTGGTTCTAGTCTACTAAGAAGTTCCTTGAATGCATCCTTTGTGCATTGATGCATGTCGTAGATTTCCTGATCCAGTTTCCTGAGTCTGTATTCCACTATAGTTTATGATAGAGATGACTATTGATATGCAGAAGGTTCTATTTCGGCTACTTTTCATGTAATAGTGGATAGCCCTTAATGAATTGGTGTTATTCTGACTTCTACAAGGGCTTGCCTCTCACTCCTTGCTGTAGTCTACGTGTTATCTGAATGTCGGTTATACCACTATAGAGTTGGCCTTGAGGAAAACCTATTGATAGTGGATCTGCCCTAGTTTGTACCATTCCAAATGAAGAGAAAGGGGTGAAAACTCCAGGTTCAGTTGGAATATATCTCGATTTTGCATGTTTTCCTGACCAATGAAAGTGTCGCTCATCAAATGTTTGTTGATTTCATCAAGCGTGACACCTTTGAAAGTGTTGTCTGCTACAGTCTGTTCCTCTGTTGGCATTGAGGTTGTTTCTATTTATTCGTCTTTCACTATGATAACTTCCTATACCTGTGTGGGAGTGAGATCAAGTGTTGTAAGTTGAATCAACTCTGCTTACTCAGTAGTCTAGTGACAGTCTGCAGTGGTTCCTTCTGTGGTAGCCTCTGCTGCATCTCTCATTGGTGATGCTGTTGGGAAGCCTTCTGATAGGAATGTGCAATTCCTCCATTTGTATAGAAATTGATGTAAAAAAAATTTGATGTATTAGTTACAATGTAGTTAGTGTGTTTAGTTTAGAAGTCAAGTAGATAGTTGTAGTCTAGGTTAGATGCCAGTGGGCAGACGGTTGCAAATGTATCAGGATCGTGCAAGCCACCAGTGCAGACTACTATAGAGGACTTTGGATAAATAACTATTGCATTCATAAGCAACAAAATATCTCAAAGGCTTCAGGATGAAGGACTAAGCTTACAGACGATGACCCACATGGCAAGGCATGAACTGAGTCAGATCTGAGTGCATACAAGAGTTGTAGTAGAGATTGGGTGCAGACTAGGATTACAGTATGGGATGCAGACTAGGAGTGCAACAGAGACTAGGTGAAGACTAGAAGATACAGTAGACTGGACTATAGTAGAGATGATTGCCAGGGTGGAGTCAGAGGTTTGAAGTCAGTCAAGCGAAAACTTGAGTTAAACTAACAACGACAAAAATTTTGAGGATAGTGGACTACCAGCATCAGGAACGAGATGGTGGGGAACACTAGTGGCAAAGTGTCATATCAGAAACAGTGCATTGTCTATTATAGGTTTGTTCCTTGAGCCTTTAAAAGGGAACCGGTGAGGCTTATTGAAGAGCTACTGAATAAGGATTTAAAAAGCAAAGAGTGCGAAGCAATCAAGATATTCAGAGATTACTCAAGAAAGCCAAATCGTGAAGATACAGTTGAAAGTGTCACTAGTCTGGAAAAGAACATCTCTTGCAGCAGAGTCCAGAGTTTGGATTTGTGCAAAGATTCTAGGTTCTTTATCTTTTGTGCAAGTTAGAAAACTTGTAAAAAGAAAGTTTCTTGTAAGCTCAAACAAGGAGATAGTGATACTCACCTTTTGGTTTGACTACACTGGTCACCAAAGGAAGACTGGACTAAGCTCTCGATTATCATTTGATATCGAGTGTCTGAACCAGTATAAATACTGTGTATTTCTATTGTCTTTATTACATTGATATTTAGAATTGTTTCTAACAAATCAACACAACCAAACAGAGAAACACTCAAAGAGTTATAAATCTCTACTGCAGACTATCAATTGTCATCTGTAGACTACCTGAGTAGTCTGCATAGACTAGTAGTCTGCACAGACTTAAATATTTCGCATAAAATGTTCATTAAAGTCTTATACAACCTATTCACCCCCCCTCCTCTCTAGGTTGAAACTTGAACCTTACACCTTCCTTTATTGGTGATCCCTTTGTTGTTATTTTCTCTTGTACTATTAATTCTGATGGGGTAGGCTCTGCTGTTGGAGACTCGACTGCAAGTGACTCTCTTGTTGGCTCTTCTATAACAGATGACTCTACTATTGATTGCTCCTTGATTCCTTCTTCAGTGAAGTCATCATCATGGTCTTCTAGTTATAGGAATTCATCATCACCATCATCATCATCTCCTTATGATTATGCTCTGTCGACTGTTGGCCTTGAGAGATAATCATAAATATTTGGAATGAGTATTCGCCTTGCAGCTTTAGACTTCCTCTTGATTTGGAATTTATGCTACTTGATGAACTTTTGTATCATTGTTTCCTTCTTAAGCTTGCCCAACATATCATTACTCTTGGCTCTGTGTTCCAGAACCTTTTATTGTATGGCTTGGTCAGTCTACAGTGCCTTTATGATCTCTTCCTTTTTCGGAGATTGTGTGGTTATGGTTGTTGTTGTGGCTTATGCTTATGATGTAGTTGAGGGCTAGTCTACTTCAATCATAGCCAATTCAATTCCTATATTAGAGATTAGAATGATTATTGTTGTGAATGCCTCAGTTGCAGCAGTCCTTATTGTCAATGTACTTGTAGTAGAGGTGCTCTGTGATTACTCAGTTTGCATCCTTCTGAGCTTGGCTTCAATCTCATTTCTTGTGTAGCCTTATGAACCTAGCTCTTGCCTGAGCTGTGCTTGTGGTCCTTCTTTGATTTCTTGATAGTTTTTCTGAGCTTCCAAAATGAGATTATGAAGGTTTTCATTAGCACGAGCCTTCAGATACTTCAATGCTATATTTGCATTATGAAGTGCTACAATCTCTGTCTCCTTTGGTGGTAAGATATTCGAGGATGATGCCTCAATTATTGCTATATTGTTGGTCCAGTCTGCTTTTCTATTGGTGCAGACTGTGCTTTTGCCTCTATTTCTGTAGGTTGTGCAATAAGGATATCCGATATTGTTTCCTTTTTTGAGGTCTGCATGACAAGCTTTGTCCTTGTCTCCTTTGTCTTCTTTGGTTTGGCTTCTGGTGTCTTCTTGATCATCATCCCTTTGGTCTTTTCACGCTTCTTCTTGTTAGGCTGGTCTACAGCATTTGCTGTAATTTGCACTGTTGTTGGTTTCGTTGAGAAACTTATTGGCTGCATCCAATTTTCCAGACATCAATCTGCTTAGCTATAGTCCATGACCTTTCCTTCTTATGAGAAAACTTGAGCTTTTCTTTGAGGATTATACTTATATTCCTTCTAAACAAAGGTCGTCTGGCCTCTACACCTTTGGCCAGTTGATACATCCGCAGCTTGACCGAGTTGGGTTTGTTCTTGGTGAGGATTGCATACATTATTTCTAGATGATGATCAGAGGTGATCTGATCTTTTGAGAATTTCCTTGACATGATCACATTCTTGACTACGTCTACAAGTTGTTTGTGTGCTTTAGACAAATACTTCTTTATTGTACGTATTCCTTCTTTCTATCTATCCTCGCTTACCCTTGCATGTCTCCTATCATTTACCATAGCGATTGGTGGGGTCTAGGTCCTTCGTTTAGAACTTTGAAGAGATGTTCGAAATCACTGGACTGATCTTGATCCCAATTCGTCTGGTCGATGTGTATGTGATTTATAAAAAGTCCTATGCTACGTTTTCCTTTTCGATGAAGTCAAGTACTTCTTCGTCGTATATTCTGCTGGTTTTCTCACAGAAGTGCTTGAGGCCTGCGCTCTGAATCAGCTCGGATATTTCATTCACTTCATCTGATTCATTTCTCAATATCTCGAAATCAAGAACCACTCCGGCTTACAATTCGGTTCTTCATGTTGAGCTCCATTGCTCTTTAGATTTGTCTCTTTTCAGAGGAGTATTAGATCGGATATTGGCCTGTTTTTTTTTTTTTTTTACTGAAATCAAAGAGAATTTCCAAGTTCGTTACTTTTATTACAGTGATGATGCCCAGATATTCAAACGAAAATGTTAATGCTTCAAAGGTTGGTGTTAACATCATTTTGTGTATCTTGTTAGGGAAGACGAGGAGATTAGCATAATTTTGTTACTTCTCTGTTGTGATGAAGCAAACTTGCTAGTAACTATACCTTCTAATCTTGATGATTCAATTATCAACTTCAGATGTTCCACAAGCACATTCCGCCTGAAGCTGTTGATCTGGTTTCAAGACTTCTGCAATATTCTCCCAACCTGAGAAGCACTGCAGTGAGTAGTCTTTCCAATTGTTCAAGCTGGAAATACTTAATGAGAGCATTTGAAACTTGTTTATTCTTTCTTTGCTCCACCTACCATGCCTATTCCAGCTATGGAAAACCTATTATTTTCTTCACTCTTCGGTTTTTTAAAATTAATTTTAATATTCTCACTGCAGATTGAAGCTCTCGCTCACCCTTTCTTTGATGAGTTGCGTGAGCCAAGCACCACCTTGCTTAATGGTCGCATTCTCCCCGCACTCTTCAACTTCAAACCTCATGGTAATAACCTGTTCTCAGGCCCTTAGTCCCTCACTGTTTTCAATGAAGTCTAGCATTCTACAGTAGTACGAATAGCAAACTTTGGCAACGAATAGCAACCTTTGAATGCCAAAAAAGTGTTAAAAATTTTTGCAAACAACATATCTGTTCATTTTATGAATAATCTTTGTACTTGGGTGCTCGACCCTATCAGATTTGTTGATGCCACCTAATGTGATTTAGGTGTCAGAACACCTCTGAAGCCTCTAACCTCTATTGCATTTAGCTTCATGCTCTGTGCTGTAGTCATTGGTTCTTGCTCATCTACTTATTCCTGTCTGCTTCCAGCATTTCTCATAGAAACGACTACTTTTTCCTTACAAGCATCATTGAGATTATTGCTGATATTGGTATCTTATGTACATCAGAACTAAATGGGGTTCCAGTTGAGATGTTGGAGAGGCTAGTACCGGAACATGCTAGGAAACAATGCCCTTTTCTTGGTCTATGATGTGGCTAGTGCTTGTGATGATGCAGCTCGGGGATCGCTGTTTTTGTTTCCAGCAATATGGTATCAATCTTATTTTATGGCAAACCTAATTAGCTACAATCATGATTCGCTCAATATTTTGCATCTTTGAGTGAGGCATTTTTCCCCTTCCTTTTGTGGAGTTGTGGCAATTGTGATAGTAGCATTTTCAGAATTTAGTGAGAATGTGTTCTTGATCTCTTGTGTATAGACTCCGACTAATGTAAATATCCCACATTCTTTGAGCTGTCCTGATATCTAGTTTGTTGTTTTATGTAAATGGCGGATTGTACTCTGATTTCAGGATAAGTTAGATCACATTTAGCAAAATTATTTACAACTAGTAAATACATTCTATTTTATTTTGGGATTTTACATGTGTGTCTTGACATGTCGTGTTACAAATGGTGATCCATTGGTCGAGATTTAAGCATATAGATGAATAATATAGATGAATAATACAGATGAATAATCAAGTTTAAAACATGATAATTTAATTTCAATCCTCCATCTGAATTATTTTAATCTCAGTCGTTTTATTTTTTGACACACGATTTGTTAAGACACACAATCCCTAAACTATTACATAAAATCACTTATAATCTTCACTATATATTAAAAAGCATATTCTAATCTACATAAATATATTTTACCAACCCAATTCATATAACACACCTCATTTTATCAACTTTCGACTAGCAAATGTTAAAAATTAATGGTCGAAAACCACTGTCCTCTTGTGATTTAATATACTTCTCTTTTTTTCGGAAAGGTAATCCGAGGAATAACCTCGATTAGTTGAGTATCGCCTCTTCCGGTTAACCATGTTGAACGAGACCCAAGGCCTGGTTGGAATCCTACGTTGGCAGTTGAACATCAATAGGAATCGAAGGTCTGATCGTGTTCCTTGAGGGTTGGGTCACTACCAAGTATGATATAGGGTAAACCCCCAAGTTTTTCATAATATTTTCCATCCCCAAACCCATTAATCAGGTAACTACTCTCGATCTTCCTCATTCATATCCATGAAATACTATAAGCTTGTGACTATTTTTGGTGCAAAGATCATCAATTCGGTTTCATGGATTAAGAAATTTTGGAGAAATTGATTTTGATGGTTGTAAATGATAGTTTTTTCTATACCTTTTTCCTATTAATTTCTAACGCAAAATGACCACTTGGGAAATCGAAACACTTAGTTGAAGATTTGGGTTGGTTATTTATAAATAACCCATTTTTTATGGCGCATGTATTTTTTTTAACGGGATATTAACTTAAAATCCCTAAAATAACTTGCACTCACACTTTGAAAATGTGTTACATTTCACTCCCTAAACGTATTGTCCATCATAATCCCACCATCACTAAGTTTCTCTTTGATCTCGTTACCTCTCACCCATTTCACTCTTCATTTCACCCATTTCACTCTTCATTATCCATTTTCTTCATTTTTTTCATTCATTTTCCCCTATTTTACATAATCAGGTTCATCATTTTTTCAAAATCGTGCCCAACAAATTGAAATGCCGACCATAACTACGAAAAAGAATGAAACGACTAGGAGCAATCTCGACTACGAGAAAGAATAGAATGGGTAGGAAAAAAAAATCATCCAGTTAGGAGCAATTATCAAAGTAGTTATCATATCTCTTTTTTGCAACGTCATTTCTTTGCTTTTTTGAGACATACATCACAATGTCGAACGAAAGATCTCCTGAACCCGTAGATGTTGAGCTTGTTGCCCTTTGCATGTTCAACGGTGAGCGCCATGGCATCTCCACCCAAAAATCAATGTCTCTCGTCAACGTATTTGAGAAATTAATGAATAAATGTCCACAAATCAACCTGATGCTAGTGACCTTGAAATATTTTGCTCCACAAATAGGAAGCCAAGTTCACTTGTCTCTCATCGATAATGCCGATGTAGCTAATATGGCATGTATACACATATGTGAATTTGGGTGTGATTCAAATGGAGACATCAAAGAATACAAATACAAGTAGCAGTGCTCATAGAATCTGCTTGATCGCCCAGTTGTTGTAGAATCTTAATACTTTGCAATAAAGTTTGTAATAAATGCTTTGTTCATCAGCTTGATTCTAGTAGAAAAGTAAAGATATGTTGTAGTTTAAAATTATATCCTTATTCAATGTAGCATTCTGCAACAATACTAATTAGTTTATATGCTTTTTTTTTTTTTTTGTACATTTCAGATCTGGGAATGATGAAAGCCCCAATATAGGTGCCATCGAACATATTGAGAGTACCTCGATGGATAGTTGACGTGCGTGCATCGAGGGTGTAGGTCAAGTCTTTGCTCATGAAGAGAAGTTTTGCAAAGCAATCGGAAATTATGTCATTGTCACGTTCCGTGACTACCAATTCAAGAAAAATGACAGTGAAAAAATTATAGTCGAGTGCGTGCACAAGGAATGCAAGTGGCATGCTTATGCGTAAAAATGCAAGCGTGATGGTGTCTTTGCTCCAGAAGTGTAATCTAGCACATACTTGCAATACGGGATTGGGAAATAGAGGGTACCCAAAAGAAAAATCAGTCTGTGTGTCCAGTATTGTGAAGGAAAAACTAAGAGACACATCACGTTATAGCCCGATAGACATCGTCTCTCATTTTCAACGGAGCTATCAAATTCAACTGCCGTATCACCATGCTTGATGAGGTAAGGAAGTGGCATTGGAGGAAATTCATGGGAAAGTTAGGTTCTCGTTCTACTAGTTGAGGTCATACTGCTCCAACTTGAAGAGCACAAACCCAAAAAATATAGCAAAATACAAGGTAGATTCAAGCACAAGACAATTTGTTACATTGTTTATATGTTTTAAGGTCTGTTTGCTTGGTTTCCACAGGGAATGCAGGCCTGCCATTTTCTTGGATGGCACTTTAATCAAACACTGATATCGTGGATGTTTTTTATGTGCCACTGCAATAGATGCGGAGAATTGTATGCTTCCACTTGCCTTTTTAGTCGTGAGTGCGGAGAATAATGACAATTGGGAGCGATTGTGTTGTTTGACATGTTTGAGGTTTGTTACAGGACATGTTGGCATATACGTGGTTGTTGCTGATTTTCTGAGTTGATAAAGAAGTAGCTTGTTGCAGTACAACAGACATCATATGTTGCAAAACATAATCATTTTGTTTTTATTTTTTGGCATATTGCAATACAATATTAATTGTATACAGTATAGTTTATTATAGTTTATGTTAACATTTTTACTTATATTGTAGTGTAGTATGTAGTATGTTTACAATAATAACTTTATCGTAAAATAATTAGAATAGGAAATCTTAGGATATGTCGTGTGATCATCATAAGTTTATTGCACATAAGATTATGCACATGTCATGGTGTTCATTCTTTGTATCGACATCAAGTGTATATAAGATTGTGCACATGTGAGCATGATAACAAGATGCACAAGTCATTGTTTATAAAAGATGTAGATTTTTAACTACTTACGACACTTTTGTGTATTTATATTGCATAACAAAACGTTTCCATTGTTATTTTTGAGCATATTGCAATACAATATGAATTTTATACAATATTATTTTGTTCATTAAAATTTATATTTATACTGTAATTTTAAATGACGTATCTATATATAATAATAGTTTTAATATAAAATAATTAAATAGGAAGACATTGGGATATGTAATTTTATATAACGTTATTACCTCATGTACTAATGTCATAAAAGTAAAAGTTCGCGTTACAACAAACGAGTCATAATGAAACAAAAAACGAAGAGAAACAAAGGGGTGGAGTTCACTACATACATATAGAAGGATGGAGAGGGGTGAATGGGCTTGGTTGAATGGAAAAGCCCAAGGCCCAAGAAACCGAAGGGTCACACCTGCCCTCAAGGGATGTGATTTTTGACGAGAAGCCATGCACGGTGCCATGTGGAAGTGTAGGGCTCGAGGCACCATTGAGAAGCCACCATGTGGAAAGCATTCAATCCCATCGAGAAGTCTAATCGACTCCACTCACCATTGTTGTTTCGAATCCCAAGGTGAAGATCGGGAACCGTCGCAAGAACAGAAGGTTCCGGAATTAAAAAGGAAAAAATAAAGGGGAACATATCCAAGCCCCAAAATAGCCGAGTCAAGAATTGGAGGGCCTAACACAGGGTCGGTTTTGAAACATACGGTCGGGCCTCAACACAGATTGAATCCGGGACCGGGGGGGTAAGTGTTTGTACCAAAATCAAGCATTCTCCAATGGTTAAAGGTCCAAAATAAGACCCAACATCACTAAAACAAACTTCTATCAAAAAGAGACAAATGGCATGAAGTGAACGAGAAGCCTCCAACCTCATGAAATCATGTCAAGTGTAAGGCAAAGAGGGAATGAGCACTTACTATAAATACCTATCTCACCAACTTAAAAAAAATAACTTCACTTGGACCCTACTCTACTGTCGTATTGGAAAACTCTGAAATCGTACTGACTTAAACATCGGAACTAGTCGTCGAGGAAAACTCCTCGGATCCGACTGTCCGGTTTGTTGTTTCTGGTATGCAGGCAGAGCAAGCACGAACCAGGGCCCAACATCTTTCCACCACATAAATACCTAAGTTCAAAACCCATGCCTCCTTACCTGGTTTTACTACAAAAAGTTTTAATCAAAATTTCTAAGATTAGCAGCAGGTATATCTAACTTCAAGATCTTCAAATTATATATGACATTTATATTACTGTGTATGCCAAAATTGAACCATATGCTTTATAATTATAGCAATTAGTTGAATAAATAGGGGATCAAAAAATTATTCACCGAAAATTGAGTGGGGGCGAACCGCCCCGCTTTGGAGCATGTAGCTCCGTCGCTGGGCTCAAACTCATTTTTCCATCATGATACAATAGAAGACACAAATAGTTCTTTGGCTATGGATCTTTTTGATAAGGTGAAAGAGTTTGTTGGCTAAGGAAACTCGACAGTCATTAGTTCCAAGAAAAAGAAGGCAGCGAGTAAGAACAAGAGCAGGAGTTGCAAGAATTTGTATACTGTGACTCGATCTGCTGCGCTGCGGAAGCAACTAGTGCAATCTTCTTGGAAGTGGACACATCCCAACAGGTAAGTAAGTTTGACTACGGGATCTACGTCATGGCTATAACCAAAGAATCTGCCAGTGACATACAAGCGATTCAAAGGAAAGACCTAGTTTGGTTTTCTGTTGAGGGGAAGAATGTGTCTGCAAGTATTGAGTCTACAATGAGAAGTGAATTGGTGAAACTCATTGAAGGATTGAGCTCCGGTGTTGACTCAGTCCAATGACGCCGGGACAGTGGAATGGCGCCGGAAGTCGGCCCTGGAGAGGTCTTCCGGTGACTGGAAGGCCGGGCGTGGTCGGGGATTGTGCCTGGAGTGATCGGCGTGGCCGAGAATCGGGGAAAGAAAAAAGTCTCTCTGATACCATGTGACAGTAGAGAAAATGTATTGAATTTTTCTTGCTCTTGATTATAGAGAAGCGACTCATATTTGTAGGAGTTCGTATGTACAGAATTGAGACCAGGTACAATGTATCTGGCTCTTGACTATAATATATATATAACTAATATCTAATAGAAACAATGTGCCCTTTCCCCGACCCGTTACCAGTTGCATGTATACCTTGCATCGGTGATTTTGAAGCATGTGCAATGTGGTGCTGCTCAGTGCCAGTGGCCTTGGAGGTAGAAGTCTTGACAGGGAAGCTGATGCCATTTCAGAATTACCAAAAGGTATCCCACCATTCAGCAACTTTTGCGATTCGTGGAGCAGCCCAGGTATGTCCTTCCCACTATGAGCGCCAGACCGACCACCAAGACTTCTCAAGAGATGATCAACCATGTCCTGATCTGTAGTCTGATCTGATCTATTGTTAGCTGCAGACAGAAAGATGTTTTAATTACCAATTATACCATGACTCAGCACATAGGACAAGATGAACCCGAAGTAAATCTATTTCCACGACAAGGTGTTTGCTTATGGCCATTTTCACTTAACTTTGAAACCAACTTTCCAAAAATATGACAATGAGTTCTGAAGTTGGTAGGAAAATTAGGCGCATTTAGGTAGAGCTTGCATTAGGTACATGGTGGTTTGCATTTTTAATATTAAAGCTGTCACTTAAACGAAATCATTGAGCACCGCATATTCCATACCCAACACGAAAGGAAATAAAACCCTTAAATGTTACTCCCTCCGTCAACAATAATTGCAATATCAGGCGGTAACTACACTATTTATTTTGCATTTTGATGCGTTACCTTTTACTAGTAAACGATATAATATAAATTTTATTTTAGACTAGGGTTATTGCTCATAACTTATACTATGAGTTTCACGATAAATTCCCCAAAAAAAAAAAATTCGAATGGTAATCTCACTTATCATTTGTAGCAATGCAACTTTATCGTTGGCGTGGACGAATGTTGCTATTATTGTTGGACTGAAGAAGAATATTTTATCTCTGATGCAAAACCTAGGTCCTTCATAGTTAGTGGATACTCTAACTTCACTCCCTAGCCCCTTGTATAACATATTCCAAGAACTACTAAACCAAGTCCAATTGAAGGGTCCATTCAACTTAACATGAAGTGCATATTGCATACAGACCCATAGTGTCCCTCATAATAATGGATCAACTGGGAATTGAGAAACAAAAGCACCAAACCATACAACAGAATAGAAATATGTATGAAGGAGATAAACTTGTACCCCCGCAGAAAAGAAGCTATCAAAAATTTTCTGGAAGGCCCCCATAGTGAGTGGGCAATGATTTCTAACTCTATAAACAGCGTAGTAAATTGTCCAACTAAACTTAAAGCTTAACTACTGAATCTGAATCCGGAGGACGATCAACTTAAGGGAAGGAGCAAGTCCGCCGCCAAGTAGCTATGTCAAGTGGCCTCTTCCTTCCAAAAGATATTGCATACGATCTAAAAAAAATGTAGCCATTCTTCAAAATCTTGCCAGTCATGAACTTCTACAAACAAAAGCAATTGTTTCTCCTGGAGGACTGCATTCGAGAAAGAGAGAGAGAGTACTTTGCATGGGACAAACCTTTTTATGGCACTATCGGCCACCTTATGATGGAAGTAACCAATCAAAATGAAGTCAGAAAATGACACAGCTCTACTGATTAAATCTACTACTATGGTGTAAATCGGAGGGGAAAACAAATACTGCTATGGCATAGAAGTGGCGCACCTTGCATATTGGAGAGCATTTTTAGTAGGTTGATTAAAGCATAACCACTATCCTGCTCATCATTTGAAGAATGCACACTCACAGCAGGCTCAGGCTGTGTCTTCCTCCTTCGCTTATTATGGCCAGCCAATCTTCTTCGACAACTTCTTTTCCCCTCATCAAATTCTTCAAGAACATGAAACCTGTAACATGTGCAATTGACATGGCAAGAAACATCAACTACGGATATCAACAGATACGGATAACTTGAGGTAATATGGCATGGACAGAAACTTTAATGCTAAAATTAAATTAGCTAATGTGAGGTGAAGTAAAAAGTTAGTTAATTGTTAGAACAGCTTAGCTGCAACAGAAAAATATCAAGAGAGTGAGCAATATCATGAAGAGATCAAAGGTGATACTGACCCACTACACTGCTGACAGAATCGCTGCATCAGATTTCCTACCAGAATTTTACCGGCTTTGGAATGGACCTCACAGACCTTATGCCGTCCATGATAATCCTTGGCACAGCTCAACTCAGCTCCACAATTATCCACCTGGCAAACAGCACGGCTAGAAACACCACCACCACCACCACCCACTTTGGTCTTATTCCCAACAATACCTCCCACGCTTCCCGCTTCAGTCTCTAAGATCGGAAACCCACCAAGTCTCAAGGTAAGGTTTCCGGCCTCGTCATCTACACAATCCTCATCAATAACAACCACCCTTCTTTTTCTCTTCAGCTCCTTCCTCCCATGCACCTCTATGGTAACCTCGTCCAAGCAAGATGAAGAACTATTCGACGAATTCCCATTCATCATGACCGGTGTGAATTCCCGGCCTTGGATATTGGAAGGTCTAGCCAAGAAAAGGTCACCGTCCCATCTCCAATCATTCAAATCCCATTCCAAGCTCCTCTTCCCCACCACCCTCGTCCCCCGCGCCTCCATGCCATAGTACCGGTACGCCTGTGCCATCTACAAACCTATCTAATGAATCCCACCAATACTATCCTGAATTCAAGGACTTCTACTTGTACGGATCAACAAAATTAGAAAACTTAGATGGTTCTATTCTAGTCCTATTCGTACGAACACAACAAGCAATTCAAATCAACCCCAAAACACTCAAAACCCATCTCGAAATTCAGCATTTGGGAATGAACATTGTATACACGGTAAAAGAACAACAGGGGAGTTTTAGAGCTTTTGTACATTTGAATTTCTATAAAAAAAATTGTATTTTTATAAAAGAAATTTCACACTTCATTATAAATTAATCTATAAAAATAAAAAATATTACAATCATGCATCGATTTTTTATATCTCGTATTATAACTTTTTCTTAACACACATTTCAATATACATTTTTAACATCTTTTTATTATTCTCTCCGTTTCATAAAGATTGTACTTCTTGTATACATAAGCGATACGGCTGTCGTCTAATATTAAGTTTTACCCACTCTCACTATTAGCTAGTTAAATTAATATAATAATGATAATAAAGATCGATCCAATAAAAACGGTTATTCAAATGATTTAAGGTAATTATTACTTTATTATTATCTAGAATTGAGAAGTAAGTTGTTGTGGGGGAGTTTTGTTATAAAGAAGCTAACATTATATAATAAGAACTAAAAGAACAATTAAATTACTAAGCAACGTATTTTTTGTTTAGTTGTAAAAGAACAACAGTGGAGTTTTAGAGCATTTGTATATTTGAATTTCTATATAAAAATAATAATTATATTTTTATAAAAGAAATTTCACACTTCATAATAAATTAACCTATAAAAATAAAGAAATTTACAATCATGCGTTAACTTTGTCAAATTTTTATATCTCGTATTATAACTTTTTCTTAACACACAGTCTAATACACATTTTTAATATTATTTTATTATTCCCTCTGTCCCATAAAAATTGCATTTATTGTACACATAAGTGATACGAATGTCGCCTAATATTAAGTTTTACTCACTCTCACTATTAGTTAGTTAAATTAATATAGTAGTGATAGTAAGGCTAGATCCAATAAAAACGGTTATTCAAATTATTTAAGGTAATTATTACACTATTATTATCTAGAATTGTGAAGTAAGTTGTTGTGAGGGAGATTTGTTTTAAAGAAGCTAACATTATATAATAAGAACTAAAAGAACAATTAAATTACTAAGCAACGTATTTTTTGTTTGGTTGTAAAACTATTAGACTAAAATGTAGGAAACCTTCATACTTAATTGAAGAAAATCAATCAAAGTGATCCTTGACCTCTAATTGAGTTACAACACCAAAAATCCGTAACAAAGCCAAAAGTTCTATGAGAAACCCTAGGTTTGTGGCCTAAGATCTATCAAAAACTGATAAAAATGATACAAATAATGCATGCATAAGGTCTATATTTATTGAAAAACTAATAACAAACAGATATGTGATGAAAAATCTAATTTTCGGGTGAAATATAGTGAAGATATCCCGTTGTCATGTCGGTGACAGTTATGCCTGCTCAGGTTACTATCCAGACGCTCGTCAAGCTCGTGACCAATACAAGACACCATCTAATCATCCCATGTCGTGTCCAAACTCATCCAATTTTCTTCCATTGCATATATGACACCTCCAAAATGTCATTTAGCCCAGAAATCATCCACAAATGCATGGTTTAGTCTTCATATCTCCATAAATTACCAAAACACATCATAAGCTGGTCTTCACAACTTTGTCGCTTTTCATAACTTGTGCAAAACAACTTCTCTCAATCATATATGTGACAAAAATGAACAAACAGTAGTACCAACGTTTCAAAAAATAAACTGAACATAAAACATAAAATAACGATGCGAAATTCAAGTAATAACAAAGAAATTAACTTAGGAAAATATGAGTGTTTTTTCACACTCATCAAACTTCTCCAAACCTAAACCTTTCTTGTCCCTAAGCAAAAATTAAACATAAAGAAAATAAAGACTCAAATAAAACTTTGAAAAAAAACAAATGAAATAAACCATAGCCAAGCAATAAAGTCATCAATATGCTAAACAATCAATTACACTAAGGATATGTCGACGGAACATCACTACAAAGTCACCCATCATCCCAAATACCATTTAGTTTTGCATAAAAACAAAAACATTTCAAAACCTTTTAGGCTTGCCAAGACTCGATCACTTCCCGAGATGACTGTCACCCGTAACATGTCGCTTACTTTTATCGAAGTCATGCCCATCAATTCTAATAGGTTTCTCTCTACGACTTCTCTCATACCTAAAGTTGCCGTGGCTCGTTTTCACCACATAGCTGCTTTTGAACTTTAAGCCATAACATATGTAACTTTGAGAATTTTTGTTTCGTATTCTAATTGGTTTCATTATGAACATTTTTCCAATGCAATATAAATTAGAAAGATTCCTCACATTTTGTGCGAAGCTTTCTCAAGGTGTGCGACTCGCATTGCTTTTTGCAAGTAGGCGCTATATTTTTTCTACACACCCCCGAGCTAGTCAAACTAAGGTTTAGAGAAAATCCAATAAAATCGTTATAAATTAATAGTCTTCAAAGAAATGTTCCTACTAATGGTTTTTCGCAAACTAAAATGGATACATTTGCCAATAATAAAACAATGAATTTAGCAAGGACTATAACTTCCATAGAAAATTATATCCAAATTACATATACTAATGAAACGAGTATAAAGTCATAATAGCATCATATTACATTGCTCAATCCATGGGTTTAAAAATAAAAATAAAAATAAAAGTATTTTTTAAGGTTTTCTGATTTTATTTATTTCAATAAATTTTGAAATAAAATAGATAAACAATATTTTATTTTCTTTTTTCTTTCTTTCTTTATAATATTAAATAAAATAAAATATGCAATAATAACTACTAATATTTTTTATATAATATAACACGAGAAGAAAATAAAATAACTAAAATAGAAAAATAAATGACTCAAAAACAAAAATAAAGAAACTACCCATCTCCCCTAACCTAAACTAAACATTGTTCTCAATGTTAAAAATATACAATAAAAATAAAAAGAGGACAAGTTACCTTATGAAATCAAGTTTATGGAGGGTCTTGTGAAGATCCTCAAAACGACCCTTATAATGCCCAAATGAAAATTTTTGCATCTTCTCTTCAATCTCCTTGAAGGTCTCCCTCTTGTGGAGTTGGATATTGCTCTTAAGAGATTTTGAATGAAATAATCTACACACACAAAAGAAAAGAATTCTTTAATCCTTTCAACAAGATCAATAGAATCATCTTAGAAAAACTGAGTAGCAATACGATAATAAAATGAAACTAGATAGAGACATACATGTATATATATTGAATGGATATAATAAAAATTTAGCATAAGAGAAATCACATGCAAAATAAATTTAAGAGATGTAGAAGAATTAATTTGATGGCATGATCTATTTTTTTATAAAATAATCTAGATTGATGTGAATCTATGTTTTTGCTTTTTTATCAGGTTTAGCCCCTTTTCTCTTTTCCTATTTATTTTTATTTTTTTATTCTCAACACTTCAAATATCACTCCAAATTTATGATTTAAGAGTCAAATGTTAGGGACTAAGGAATTTTAATGCAACAACACGTATAATGAACCAAATTCAATAATAAAGATGAAAGTACATAGATAGATAAAAATGTCAAAATGACAGAAATATCACATAAGACTAACTCAAGGTAAACTGACTTAATCCTATGACCGACTCAACTTAAGGAATATGGTAGAAACATTCCTAAGCCTAGATTTTTCATAGTCATAGAACCTATACATGACATGCATGACTAAGAAAATCTAGCTACTCGCGAGATAATTACTACAATGGAGGAGGAGGTGGCCAATTCCAACCAGGAAAACGTCCAAAGAAGTAGACCTACTGATCTGCCCAATGCTGCATATGCTCATTTATCATGTTGGCACCCTCACCCTAACGAGTGATCTCATCTCCATATCTCTATAAAACACTCTGCTACGCTATCAACTAATTATGCTGCCGCTACAGCTCATGGCGTTGCCATTACAACTCATGCTCAATTCTCTGAATACCAATGCACCAATTATAGGGCCTCTGAGGCAAGAAATCATACTGAGCTGTGGATGTTGACCCTCTTGTAGAAGAGGATGGCCAAGTTGCTAATCATAGTGAAAGAGTGGTGCATTCGTAGCTTGGGCAAGCTCTTTCACATCCTCATGTGCCGGTTTCGTAACATTCCCATCGGCCTCCTTATTCTCCACATGTGGAGGAAACAACCAGTTTTCTTCATCAATAGGTGACATCCCATCACAAGGAACCCGAATCCAATCCTCATTCCTTTTAGAACCTCTAAGACAATAGAAGAACTCTTTGCCAATCTTTTTGAACAAATGCTTGCCTTTAAAATCCAAGTCCATCAGAAATTTACCATCATTTACCGGATCAACATCACTCAAGCTCACCTTGAAAATAGGTGGCTAAAGGGGTGATCAAGCCTCTAACAATAAGTGCTCCTTTACTTGTATTCGCCACTGCCTCCAAATGCCTTGCCAAGAAGATGTCGGAGTACACACTCCTATCCTCAAGCAACCCCGTAAATAAAAGCAGCTCAGTTTTGGACACCGCCCCTTTGCTTTGATAATTGGCACAAATAGTATTTGTCATATGCCAATGCATAGTTGTAATCGCCGGGTTGAGGAATTGAGTACTTTTGGCTAACTTGGAGTGCCTTTCAATCCTCGTCATCCTGCTCCAAAAATCATGGATTTGCGCCTTTCAAAACACCTTAGGGACTACCTTCTTGCCCTCATTCTTGAAACCATATACATCCCCAAACTTTGCAAGTTAGAAGGTCACCTTGCTCTCATTATCCTCGATATCTTCCCATGACGTCACATCAATCCCAATGCTCAAAGTGCTCAACACCTCAAGCGTGAGCTCTTTATATGTCTTCCATTCCTTAGTTAGGAAATTATCCCAACCTACCTTCTCGGCCATCCACAACATCACCCCAAACTCTCACTTTCGAGCATCCTACCATCTTGTTTGCACTATCGACCTCTCATTGAATAACACAAATTGATCAACATGATGCTTCTCGATGTATGTAATACGCTTAGGGTAAGGCGTGCCTTCCTGCACGCACCTGCCCTTCTAGAACTCATCAGGGTGGTCTTTTGCCTCTTCCCTCTACTCATCATGTTCAACAATAACAAACAACAATCCACAAATTCACCAATTCATGCACACCCAAAAACCACTAAAACCTTAAAACCCTGAATCCTTCAAAAACCTCTAACACCAAGAAATTACACTAATCATGCCTTGGATGTCGACCTCCTAAGCTAATGGAATTGATTAATGTGTATAATTATGGTTGAAATAAAAAATTAAAGAATTGGACATAGGGTTTTCGATTTGAGAATTTTTAGATTTAGAGATATTAGTGATGATTTGAGGCTGGAAATCACTTGGAATGAGTTTAGATGATGATTATAGAAAGATTTGAAACAAATTTGATAAGGTTTAGTTGAAATTTTTGGGATTTGAGATTAGAGGAAATTGATTTGGGAGTTTGCGAGATGAGAAATGAAGAACATTGTGAGGGTCAACCCTATTTTACTAAAGCATTTTGATCGTCGGTTGCATGAGGACTAGTGTCACGGGCATGACACATGTAAAAATCAAATATCCTGTGTGAATTATGACTTTCATGCTTGTGACAACCAAGAAACCTAGTTTCTTGAAATGATTTTCGTCCAGAAATTTTTTTTAACACCAAAACCTTCATATAACATTTCTGGGATGTGTTTGGATGAAAATCAAGTTTGGAATCACTTCAAATCATTTTCTAAAACACTACGTTTAATGAATCTATCCTAAGTTAAATAAAAGTAAACTACCTAAATGCTTAAATCAGCTTGGGTTGTCTCCCAAGTAGCGCCGTTGTTTTACGTTATTGGCTCGTCAATGTTTTAGCTATTTTTTCATTGCCTCGAAAACCTATCAAAATAAGGTTTAAGGCAGTGATCATTGACCTTAAAAATTTTATTTTTGTCCAAACTCTGGATTTCAATTGCACCATTGTCAAATAGCTTAGTCAGTAAAATGGTCCTTCCCATCTTGACATGAGCTTGTCTGGAAAAAATTTTTAATGTGGAATTATAGAGTAGGACTTTGTCACCTTCCTTGGCAATTTTTCTCAAGAATGTTTTGTCATATAATAATTTGGTTTTGTTCTTATAAATTATTGCATTTTCATATGCATCATTCTGAATCTTTTCTAACTCTTGTAATTGGAGCTGGCGATTTTTAACCATATCTTCATAATTCATGTTCATTTGTCTAATTGCCTAATACGTTTTATGTTCAATTTTAACTGGCAAATGACATGCTTTACCAAATTAAAATTTATAGGATGGGTGTTTTATTTGCGGTTTGATATGCCCATAGAGCATTGTCAAGTCTCAAACTCCAATCAAAGGGGATTCACCATTTTTTCGAGAATCTATTTAATATCTCGATTTGATACCTCAGTCCGACCGCTTGTTTGAGGATGATATATAGTGGAGATACTATGATTGACATGATATTTCATTAAAACTACTTCGATTACCTAATTGTAAAAAGGGGTACCCTTATCACTAATAATAGCTTTGAGGATGCCAAATCTACTAACTTTTGATTTTTAATAACTCCGACTACCACCGTAGCATCATCCATCTTAGTTGTTGTTGTCTCCACCCATTTTGAGTCATAATCAACTACTAGCAAAATGTAAAAATTATGAGATGAGTTAGAAAAGGTCCCATAAAATCTATACCTTAAACGTCAAAATTTTCACAAATTTGTATAGATTTTAATGGCATTTGATCTCTTTTAGAAATATCCCCGTCCTTTGGCACAAAAATTCACAAAAATAAAAGAACACTAAATCAATAGTTAATTCAAATCACTACTTTGACATTTGTTATCGTCCTTGGTATTGGCACCAAATTTTTGATACGATTATTGTCTGACGTATAAAATTAGTATTAAATTTTACTCACTCTTACTATTAATTTGTTGAATTAATATAGTTATAGTAGTAAGTGTCAATCCCACAGAGACGGATGTTTAAATGATTTAAACTAATTATTATTCTAATATTACCAACAATTGTGAAGTAAGTTGTGTTGGGGGGATTTTGTTGTAAAGAAGCTTAGATTAAATAGTACGAACTAAGAAAAACAATTAAATTAGTAAGCAACATATTTTCGTTTGGTGTAGAACTATTAGACTAAAGTGTAGAAACCTTCATAAATCCATTCTAACATAAGGGACTAATCATTGATAACAAATGATGTACATTATTGAGTTGATTTGTTCTATGATTGGTTTGATTGTAAAATAAATGTCTCTTAAATTACATTCTGTAAATTATTGATTATCAAATGAGAATGTATATTCAACCTAACCAAACTAATCCAACATACCAAAAGAGAATCTATATATCAAACTAATAAGGTTGTATGAAATATGAAACAAACTAAACATGAATCAATAGAAAAAGATATTTTTTTATCAATTCACATACAAAAGTTTCTAGTCAATTCATGACCAAAAGAGAATGCATCATATTTTATTATATGTTACTAATATGTACAAATGAGAATATGTCATTAGCATAATTAACACTCTAACATAACTTAGGTGATCAATCCAAGTTGGATTAGTTACTAATTAGGTAAAGCTCAAACCTTTTTACATCAATCATGACATGAAAAAATCTGGTTTTAACCATATTAAGTCCATAATCTATAATCCTTCTCCTAAAACTTCATTATTAAGACTCCTATAAAATACCTACTCGGTCATGATTGAATTAAACATCACAAGCATGATTGAAATAACAAGTATAAGACAGACACATCATGTAAAGAGAGAGATAAAGGTTCGTACTTGATTGAAGAACAACAATTAAAGTGATTCTTGAATCTCCAATTAAGTTACAACACCGAAAATCAGTAAGCAAAGCCAAAAGTTTTATGAGAAACCCTACATTTTGTGGCCTAAGATCTATCAAAAACCGATAAAAATGATACAAATAACGCATACATAAGGTCTATATTTATAGGAAAGCAAATAATAGAAATATATACGGTGAAAAATCTAACTTTTGGGTGAAATATAGTGAAAATATCTCGTCATCACTCCCGTGAGTAAGGCTATCATGCCTGTGACAGTCGGGCACTGCTCAGGTTACTGTCTAGATGCTCGTCATTCCCATCACAGATACAGGACACCATCTAATTATCCCGTGTCATGTCAAAATTTCCTGTAGGTTTATTTTTATTAGGTTTTTCTTATTGAAATTTTTTGTTTTATTTTATTTAAGATTTATATTTCCTAATTATTGTTTTTGTAAGATCCACAGGTACAACCTAGAGAGGGTGAATAGGTTATTTTAAAATTTTCAATATAATGCAACGAAATAATGGATATCAATACACTGATGCTCTTTATAAACTAGTGAAATGGTCTGCAGCAGAGACTTAAACTTTGAGAGTTTGTCTCTGTTTGCTATTGCGATTAACTCCTAACAGTTCTAATAACTCAAAACAATGAAAAGTAATTAGAGAACACAAGATTTATACCGATTCATTATCAATTGATAGTCGAGTCTTCCCTTGGTGACCAGTTTAGTCAATCCAAGAGGTGAGTTCACTATCTTCTTTTTTTGGCTTATAAGACAACCTCTTTATAAGTTAGCTAACTTGTCAAAGGCGAAGAACCTAGATTCGTTGTACAGATCCTTCACAGGACTCTGTTGTAGCTTCTGTTTTTCAGTGTAAACTAGTGAACCCTCTTTTTCCTGTTATTCTTCGATTCAGCTCACTTGAACAGTTTTGAATTCAAATTGGTTTTGCATACTTGTATGTTCAATCTCTCGCTGAACAGCACCGTTTCTTGAGCTCTTTGATCCCTTTTTATAGGCTCAAGGAATGAACCCGTGATTGTACTTAACCTGATGGTGACAGCTTATCACATATGACTCTTTCACTAATGTTGATAGCTCATCTTTTTCTAATCCTAGTATTGTCACTGCATACCTCAAATCTTCGATGTGAACAATCCTTAGATTTCTGTCCAATCTTACCAACCATCTCTACTACATCCCAGTCTACCGTAACTTAGTCTGCACTGAGTACCATTGAGATCTCATTTGTATGCAGTCACTGCAGCAACATTGTCTACACTCAGATCTAATGCAATTCTTTATGCATTGCTATGTTGGCTCTTGTCTGCAAGATTGATCCTAGATCCAAAATCATTTGTAGGTCTTTTGTTCTTCATGCATATCTTACCTGTCTTGCCGAAATTCTCTGTAGTGGTCTACATCTGGTGGCCTACAATGATCTTCATCTGTGCTCGTTTTCTCTCCAGCATCTTACCTAGGCTGTAAATTCCTAACTAATTTCCAACCTTAGCACACTAAAAACATCATGATAAATACTTCTAAGTTTTGTTCATCACTTTCTATATAACTAGAGGGATTGCATATTCCTATCAAGCAGGCATGCCTTTACATTGTTAAATTCTTGAAGCGTAGTATCTAGAGAGAAAGTCTCCGCTTAAGTTTATAATAAAGAGAAACTTCTTCAATAATAAGAAATTATTTTGTCCTAAATTAGTAAAACCAAGGAAATGATAATAAAATAAAAACAAAAGATAAAAATATGGATTTTGTATTGATTTTTTTGTCGTCTTCTCTCCAACATCTAACCTAGGCTACAGATTCCTAAGTAATTTTCAAACTTAGCATACTAGCAATATCATGACAAAAATACTTCTAAGTTTAGTTCATCAATTTCTATACAACTTGAGGGATTGCACATTCCTATCAAGTAAGCATGTCTTTACATTGTTAAATTCTTGAAGCGTAGCATCTAGAGAGAAAGTCTCCGCTCAAGTTTATAATAAAGAAAAACTTCTTCTATAATAAGAAATTATTTTGTTCCAAATTAGTGGAACTAAGGAAATGATAGTAAAATAAAAACAAAAGACAAAAATGTGCATTTTGTATTGATTTTTTTAAAAGGGAGAATTCTTCATAGACACCCCTCTCCCAATTTAATTAAACAAAAGTGCCCTATTATTATTTTATTTCCAATAGGTATCCCATAATCAATTAGAAAATACTTTCCCCAAATATAAATATTCAATCCAAAATTCAATTTTCTAAAATCAATTATTTTTAAATCCAACTACGACCACAACAATGAACCCACAAACGACGACGAGAACGATGACCTGATGATGAACTAACTACGATGTCGAACTACCAACGACGATGAACTAACGACTACGAACTACCAATGACGACAATGAACTAAAGATGAGGACAAACGGACAACAAAGAAGACCAGATGACGAACCACCGTCGTCGATCACAACGAACTAAAGACGAGGACGACGATAAACCCATTTGTGGTTTGATCGAAAAGAGTTAGAATGATAAAAATGTATTTTTGTTCGAAGATGATGAATAATCGTTTGGTAGAGAACGTTTGAGGAAGAAGAGAATTTTTGAAGATGAAGAAGTAAATGGTTGCATGCCATTTTGAATAGATTAGACTAGTAAACTTCCCAAAGCGCGAGATTCATTTTCAAAACAAAAAGGAAAGGAATGAAATCAAATCTACACAAATCACACAAACATGTTACATTTTTCTAAAAGAAATCTGAGAAAAAGAGATATTTTAGAGGAAAAAAAGGGGGTGGTACTTCATGGTAATTAATTTTGCTAGGTGGTACTTCTAGGTAATTTTTTCTTGTTTTAAATGAAAATATCATTGAAGTTTTGATCGACATTATTATTTCTTTTTTTTTTCTTTCTTAAAAAGTAAATTTTTAACATATTACAATTCAATTCCTAGCATTTGAAACTTTTCTTATCTTTTTCTCTGAACAAAAAATATCTACATGATAATTCTACTTATTAGTATAATTATTATAGTTTTTTGAGGGGAGGGGGGAGGCGGCGGGGGGGTCTGCCCCCC